>OMNN01085586.1:58537-89025 GCA_900302755.1 Chromis chromis
AAAAAATTCTTTTACAGGAATAAACCATGTTTTCTGCTGCATTGTGGAAGGATGCTTATCGAGGTAACTTTTCTATCAGTGCTGGATTATGGTGACATTTTATGCCGCTATGACTCTTTACCAGATAATAGTCATCACTGTGAGCTGCGTGAAGTCGGGTGGCTGTTCCTTTCTGTTAGGCATGATAGACACTGGGTTTTACTTATTTATAAGGATCTAACAGGTCTTTTTTACCTCTTTATTTTACTTTGCTGCTCTTTTTAATGTTGGCCCAAAGCAACCACAAATAATTGAATTATGTCAATGTTTTCACTGAATTCCCTCACATGCACCTGAAACCTGGAGCAATCTGCAGAACAATATGAAGTTGGGCTCATTTTTATCCTTAGGGCAATTAGATTTTTTAACTTTGTCTTATTTGACCTCCGGCTATTCTGGTTTTAGTAGATTCGCTTGTCTCTAATCTCAATTGGTCGATTTATTCCTAATGGTTTTATTCTTCTTCTAGCTTGCCTCCTTATTAATATCTGTATCATAAATATGCCTAGGATTTCTGTTTATTTGTGTCTTTCGGCTATGTTGTAAACAAGGTTTCTACCTCAGTGTAGTTTTGAGCTATAAAAGGAAAAGGTTGATGATGAAACTGGAAATTACATTTACAGTTTAAGTCAAAAATACTTCCCAGACCAACAGTCTTCAGACTTTTTAAGCAATGGGTCAACATCATCACCATCTTCTCTAAGGCTCCTTCCATGTTCTGTAGCTATTCTGATGCATTTCTAAGCAGGATCAGGTTAAACAGAAGAAAAGGGCATACAGTGTCAGTTTGACTATGCGTGACAACCACATGATTTGGGTGTTACAGGAAGTCTGGGAATGAATACTTCACTTAGAATCTCTATCAAGGAAAAGGAAAGTATTGTGCTGAGGTGAGATACACTGTACAACTACTACTGTCTCTGGGATTCACCTATAATGGCAACATCTGGCAGTATAGGCAAAGGTGTGTGTGTGAAATTACAGAAACACACTGATCTATTAAAAATGGTATCGGACACATATATCAGTTTGTGCACAGCCTCCGATAGTTTTAATTATGACAGAGTGGCCTATTAAAATGCTGCACAGGTGATCTATGATCTGTGTTCATGGTTCAGCCTCCAATTTATAAGAATTCTAATGTAAATTAACATCACATTAGTCTGTAAATATCTTCTGAGCAGACATCTCCCTCTCAACCTACATAAATAAACTGAAAACATTAATAAACAGTCAAATACAGCAGTAAGAAATATGAGACAAAAGCTCTGGTAGTGACAGTTACCAAGACTGAAGGCCCGACATGAGTTATTTTAGGTCCATATTAAACAGCCAAAGACAAACAGCAAACCTAAGCTCAAACTTTATTGCTATCTGGCCCTAAAGCGTGGATAGAAATTGGCAGACTATCTCTTTACTGTCAAAGATACAAAGAGGAGAGAGATCCTGAAGAAATACTGACTCAGTGAGAACAGTCATCGAGAAAGAGCAATACAAGAAGTCGTGGCAGACAGAGGAAAAAGTCTGTGGTCACTGCACATCAGGTGAGGTAGAGACGGAGATGTACTTCCTAAAAAATATTTTCTGCCACATGCTATACAGGCTCTCAACGCCATTTGAAGAGGTCATGACTGTACAAAGTGATTCCCCCTTTAGAGGATTACAGTAATTACATCTGCTGTTTCCGTTTTTGTCGCCTGTTTGCACAACTGTTTCTTGCTTTTTGTTGTACAGTGTTTTAATTTGTTCTGTGTGATTTTAAGTCTTGGAGAAGCCGAAGACAAATTTCCAGCACAGTGGACAATAAAGTCATCTAATCTAATCTAATCTAATTGAAATGCGGCAAACACAATAATATAAGAGAGGAATACTTTAAACAATTTGGTTTGTTGATTACATATACATGCAACATATTGTATGAGGAGAGGGACATGCAGCTTACCTAGCTGCACAATATGTAAGGGGTGCCAAACAGCATCCCTGAATATGACAAATGATTTCCTTCATATAGCCTATTATACATATGGAACATACACAAACACATGTGCAGACACACACAAATGCAAAAGGAGTCAAGGATACAGAGGCTTTCATTGTCATATGCAGCAACATATCAGTGCAATTAAACTGTTGCATAATGCAGTCATCACTGGCATCCACTCATGCATACTGAGGAATGCAAATATGGCACATATAAAGAACAGTACAGAGCATGTGCAGAAAAAACTGTGTGAAAAAAGATTTATGGTGCAAAGGGTTAAGATGTGCATGTGCAGTAGTGCAAAGATTAATCAGTGATGTCAGGAGGAGGGAGTGACTTGGAAGTTTACATATTTACTGTTTTGCTTTATTGTTTTTCTTTATATCCACTGATGAATTTTATTTTACTTCATATATTGTGTTATATTTCTTTTTCCTATTTCATTTTCTCACCTTGTTTTTGATTTGCACTATCATCAGAATCAGAAGGTTTCATTGCCAAGTAGGTTTTCACAAACAAGGAATGTGACTAGGTGTTTTAGTGCAGTAAGTACGGAAGAGTATTAGGGCCACTCATGAGAAAAAAATATAATAGGAGGTAGATTTTTTTTCTCATCATGCACTTCGAGAAAAAAGTTGAAATGTTGAGAAAAAAGTTTAAATACAATGTCGAGAAAAAAGTTGAAATATAATGTCGAGAATAAAGTCTAAATGTCTCCTCTGGTCCAGATTCGGACTTCCGGCATCAATAACTCATGAGCGATACGTTGTCAAACATAAACGATGTCTCTTTCCCATCATTGTAATGTAGACAATGTGCTACAAGCCCAGTTTTATCAAAAGTAGCTGTCTTTCAAGCTGCAGAAATAACATTGGTGTCTATGTGCAGCCAGCTGTGAGACATAGACATTTTTCTCGAAGTGCATGATGAAAAAAAAACTACCTCCTATTAGATTTTTTTCTCATGAGTGGCCCTAAAACGCTTCCTTAAGTAAGTGTGTTGACAGTCGTAGTAAAAAAAGGAAAAATAAAAATAAAATAAGTGCAACAAGATAAATAAATAAGAAGCAGTGACAAAAAGTAATAGAAAAAACATTGATGCTTTTGCAATGTTGCTCACCTAACATTAAAGCCTTGAAAGCATATTGAATTGAATTAAATTGAATTGGAGTGAACTGAGAGATGCTGTGTTGTGTTGTGTGTGTGATGGTACTCTGTATCCCGGCATCCATCGCGGCACCGCCCCTGGTTATCTCACTGACGGTCAGAGGGGAGGCCTGTCTGCATCTAGCTTCATCAAAAACTTGAGCACTGTGCTTATACATTGTGGTAAGTACGTGTTTATACCACTTAACCATTCGCTGACGTGTTTTAATTCGCCAACGGTGCGTATTTGTAGCAAAACCGACACATTTTATTTACGGTTTGCGTATTTTAGTAGCCCGCTGCCCATCCCGGCTAGCCGAGCTTTCCGGTGTCCGGCCAGAAAGGAGCTCAGATTGGGGAGTTTGTCCTGAGAGGAGAGCGGATGGCGAAGATAAATATACACTGAAGTTACAGCTGAGAAACGTGAGGGGTAGGCTGGTTATAATTAGCCACATAACCACCTGGAGACACCTTTAACATTAATACAACAATATTAAAATCGGCTAACTAACTAAGACTGACCTCCTTTGCTAGCTTAACTAGTTAAGTTAGCAAATCTCAGCTGGCAACGTTAGCTTACTTCAGTTAGCAGTTAAGCATCTCCCCGCGGCTATCATCAACATTATGTATGGTTAAGTTCTCTAGCATCTTCTATTGACAGCTCACTGTGGCTTCTATCAGTCTTATGTGTATCATCATGTCCTGTAATCGGCTTTAGGCTATTTCTGTCAGTGCGCTGAGGCACTGAGTAAGTAGTGGAGTTAACCAAGTCAGCGTTGTCTAGTGTTGGTGTAGCTTCTCCACCATGATCTCTACAGGAGTTAACTCAAACCTGTGGTGTTTTGGTCACATCAGGGATTGGCTAAGTCACATAGTTGCTGACAGTGATTGGAAAAATCAGTGCCAGATTGATTTATAGTGTGATGGAGTTAAAGGGCTCTTTTATTGAGTCCAGTCACGGAAGTCATTGAAGTCAGATCAATAAGGAAAGATCACATAACAGTAGGAAGGTGGGAGATGAGATAAGGACCAGTCTAGGTGCTGGATGTGGAGTGAAATTATCAGATGTCTGATGCAGACTGGACTGGACATCCAGATGGGGTGGATATGTGATGGATTAGGGGTGCATGATTAACTTCCTGGGAGACAGAGTGACAGAATTGCAATGAATTAAAAGAACAAGGTTTTGCAAAATCAAGTGAGATTGAGAGTAAAGTGATTTTGACAGAGTGGCAAAATGGAAGTGACAGAAGGAATAGTCCATATTCACCATAAGGAGGAGAGACAGAGTATGAGTGAGCAGATCTTCCTTATTGAACTTGTGCGTAAGCTTCGTTTATGTTTAATTTCACTGCTTTCTGTTTCAGGCCTTCTCAAGTGTTGCAATGGAGCCATCAGGAAGCACTACGAGCAACCACACCCTAAACTCCACAGGTGGCGGTTGTCCATGGGAGGTCAGCGACAAGACCAGGCTGTGTCGCTTCCTCTGCTATGGCTCAGAGGGAGATATCTACACTGCCAGAGAGGAGGGTCGCGTCAGCATCGAGAACGCCGGAGCCCTGCTCTCCATGCTTCAGGAGGGCCGAGGTGCTGAGGTGGTGGAGGAGATAAAAAGGTTCTCTCAGGACGGCCGAGCTGTCAGACCTGGTCCCTCCTTTTTCGCCTTGGCTTTGTGCTCCCAGCACTCAGAGCTGAAGACCAGGCAGGCAGCGTTCAAAGCCTTGAAGGAAGTGTGTCGGGATCCTGCCCATCTGTTTTCTTTCATCCAGTACAAGAAGGAACTAAAAGAGGGCATGAAATGTGGGATATGGGGACGTGCCCTGAGGAAAGCAGTGTCTGACTGGTACAATGAGCAAGATGCCATGAGTCTAGCTGCTGCTGTGACCAAATGTAAACAGAGAGAAGGCTGGTCACACCAGGATCTGCTCCGACTCTCCCACACCAAACCAACTAAAGATGGTGAGTTTACATAACATGGGCAGTTTATATCACCTACCTCACATTACAATATCTCTGATTTATGTTAAGGAGTTGTGAAGGTTATAACTTTATCCAGTTTTTAGGTAACTGAGTTACTTTATCCAGTTTTTAGTTTCATTAGTTAGTTAATGAAACTAAAATTTTAATTGTTTGTGGAATTTCTAAGGGAATGTGCGGTTTGAGCCATTATCACACATAATATCTGGAAAAACAGGTTAGCACTTTGCAGTTTAAGTTTCAAAGATATACATGGTATGTTCTGACTACTGGGAATACTTCCAGTGGTTAAGGTGAAGGGTGGCACCTGGGTAGAGCGTGTAGTAGGTGAGACATGACGTACATGAGCACCCACACTCGCTCGCTGTGAATTCTCTGGACAATTATCTACTCTATTCATACATGGGCGTAATCGGACATTACATTGACTAAGGCGTCTATATATATATAATATATTAATTAGCATCTGCTGGATACCTTAGTGAGCAACATCCCAGACCTTGGCATGGGAGATCGGTGGTTCAAATCCCGGTCAGGGTGCAGGTATCCAGTGAGGACCCTTAGGCAAGGTCCTTAATGCTGTCCCGCCTACCTACCTATGTACGTTGTACATTTACAGGGTGGCTGTGGCTCAGGTGGTAGAGCGGGTTGTCCACTGATGGCAAGGTTGGCGGTTCGATCCCCGGTCCCCTCCACATGCCGAAGTGTCCTTGGGCAAGACACTGAACCCGAAGTTGCTCCCAATGGCAGATAAGCGCCTTGCATGGCAGCTCTGTCGCCATTGGTGTGTGAATGGGTGAATGAGAAACACATTGTAAAGCGCCTTGGGTACCGCTAAGGTACAAAAAGGCGCTATATAAGTGCAGACCATTTACCATTTTATTGATATAAAACCATATTTAATGTGCAGCTTTAGAGTATATGAGTCACTGTTAGAGTTGCTCTACCTGTGGCCTTCTGCTTATTTGTCCTTATATTTTAGGAAACATTTCCCTGCAACATAGTTGTGCAGTCCTTGTGCGTTCCTAACACTACCAGGAACTACTGTATCAGTTGGGAAACAGAAGTTCATTAACAGAAAAGAACAGTCAGAAACTCTTCAAGCTACGGTCTGAAAAATGACCAATGTGTTGAATTAGTTCCCAATTCTTTCCACCTGTGTTATCGTGGTGTTTAAGGTTTTATCTGTCCTGAGCCTCACTGTGTGGATTCATCCTGTTCTGAATTATAATCTGGTCAATGCAGATTTGAACTCCCCGTCACAATGTCACTTTCGCGGGCATTAAGATAGTGATGGCAGTCTCTTTGTGTTTTTCAGCAATTGCCTTGATCAGCAAATACGTAACAAAAGGATGGAAAGAGGTCCAGGTTGCTTACGCAGACAAAGAGAACTCAGAAGAGGTTGTCAAAGTGCTTTCATATCTCGAAGTGGTGGAGAAGGTCAAGCACAGCTGTGACGAAACAGAGGTCATCAATTTAATAGAGGAACACAAGCTGGAGAGGGAACAGCTGCTGACAGATCATCTGAAGGCCAAACAGGTGAGTGGGATTATTATTTTTTCATTATTGTTGACATATATTTAGACTGGAGGTATCTTTTAGGAGCTTTGTTCGTCACCACTGATACTGTGTAATGATAATGTGTAATGGGAATTGGCAGCGTTTCCAACACGTTGATATTTGTTGCAGTGAGGTGGTTCATTCTAGTGGGAACATTTTAACTGCATTTCACTGACAGACTTTTTAATAAAGGGAATAATGAACGTGGGCGAGGGCACATCTTTAAATGGACTGCCCAAATAATTTTTTGACATGGGAAACATTCATTAATTGGAAGCGGAAATGGTACACAAATGTAGTGTTTATCCCCATCTGGCATAAATTTGATAAGATAATAAATGGCTGTTGTTTTCTGCAGGTATGGAGAGCTTTGTTGAAGGAAATGCCTCTCCATTCAGTGCTAAGGATCTTGGGAAAGATGACCTCAAACAAAGTCCTTGAACCAGGAAGCTCAGAAACACAACTTGTCTGTGACAGAATTCAGAGCGAGACAGTACTAAAGAAGGTAAAACCCATCACTTTTTAAAATTAATTTCCTGTTATGTATTTTACTACACACACAAGTCATTATTCAAATATTTAACGTGTCCTGAAATCACCAGGCAAAGATCCACCCTTTCAGCATACTCTTGGCATCAGAACACTACAAAAGGGGCCAAGGCTATCAGGGTAAACCAAAATGGGAACCAGACGGCAGCATCCTCAAAGCAATGGACTCTGCCTTTTACAAGAGTTTTATGGTAGGTTGTTTTTATTTTCACAACTTCTCACAGACTGTCAGAGAAGATGGCTGTCAGCGCCAAATAGATAACACTTCTGTTCTGTTGCAATTTTGTCCTCAGAATGTGGAGCCTGTAGGTAAACGCTTCGTGGTGGCAGTAGATGTGAGCACGTCGCTGAGCAGCGTCGTCCCAGGAACATCAATCAGCACTGCTGTCGCCGCTGCAGCCATTACCATGGTAAGACAGTACCAGAGCTGTGTGTGTGGGTAATTGTCGTTTCAGTTGGAACAGCTGCGCCTGTAAGCAGGGATCAGGTCGCTCCATCTTTGGAGGAAGCCTGGTGAAGGAATTGGTTTGTTGACACATACTGTAGATTCCTGGGAAATTCCTTCTGTGGTGTCTTAGTCCAAATGCCCTCCAGTACTTATTAGCTGGGAGATGCAACATAGAAAACAATGATTCTCAGATTTGTTGAGAAAATTGTAATAAGTGACTATGTGTTTGGTTGTTTTGTTGTTGACCATTGTGTGTGTGCAAATGTCAGAGAGGAATTTTTCAAACAGTAACTTCATGCTTTACTTTTGACCTTTGTGTTGGACATAGATTTTTGCAAGGACAGAGGCAGACACACATGTGATGGCCTACTCCGAAGGTGCTGTGGTTCCGTGCTCTATTTCTGCTGACATGACACTGGCAGAAGCAACAGTTGAACTGGTTAAGGTGAGGCATGTCATGACTTAAAAGAAAGATAAATTTATAACAGATACTCGTCACTTTACTTAAGGAATAGAGGAATTTTACAACCATCTTTAACTACACACTATCTGTTCCAAATAGTCTGACAGATATCGGTGATTCACATTGATCTTGCTGAACAAGTGTTTCTCTTGACCTCTGACCTTTTTACGTTCCAGATCCCAAGTGGGAGCACAGACTGCAGCCTTCCCATCACGTGGGCCACAGAGAGTGGCAAGTCTGTAGATGTATTCATCATTCTGACCAACAACCCACTGTGGACGTTTACTGCCAGCCCACTGGAGTCTCTAAAAAAGCACAGACAAGTACATTTATTCATTTATGTCTGCTTGGGGAAGGGATTTAATTGAATAGTGTCCTCTGTGGTAAAGATTGTTTTTGAAAATATAATTACACTGCACCAGGTTAAATAAATTAAGCTGATGTGTGCAGACTTAATCAGAGAAACAGGATGAGGTTCTGTTTCGCATTTATATTAAAGCTAAGAAAAGAAAGTGGTTCTCTTGCTCTCACTAAACAGAATGATGTAGCATTGGACCAGTGCATGTTTTGTTGTGTGTTATTGTTGCTCATGTTGATACCTTGGATAAATATTTGTAATGATTGGTTGATACACCTCAATTTTCTGTAATAGCATATCAGTTGTTAACCCTTTAACCTGAGCCTCAAAATGTCTGCCCGGTCTTTTTTTCTTATTTTGATTACAAAAGGGTTATAGAATGTCCTGTGAGTAAGCGCTTGTGCCCATTTTTTCAGAAGAAACTTTCAATATCTGGCAGTTATTTACAATTTATTTACAAGTGTAATGATGGTTTAAAATGAAGAAAAACACTAAAACAGAATTAGATTTTAGTGTTTTAGTGGGGGAAAAACTATGAAATTGAGCATAATTTTTTTGTGGGTGTGGGTTTTTTTTTTTATCACACAGGGCAGTTCTCCGTTTTCTTGGAACAAAGGGGCTGCTTCTAGAGCTTTCTGGGGGGGCACGAATGAAATTACTGTAATGACGCCATATTGGCCTTAAACCATTGGATTTTTTTTCCGATAGCACAAGCGGTGACATAATTACGGTATTCCAAAGTATGCTTGCACAAACAACGTCTAACTAGCCCAGGTGCTGAGTCCTAAAAACTAACTAGCATTTACCCAAATATTTACAACACTGTCATCGGAAGAGTGTCCTACAAAGCCAGTTCAATGTAGCAAAGCTTTCTGTGCATTAGCTGGCTTGACAAATTCTAAAACCCCATTCAGAGATAACGATTATCACAACACTCCCACAAAAGGGGTCACTTGACTCCACTTCTGCACAAAATGGGCTGATCACACGCCGCCTACTTCAATCAAGCAGAATGGGTTATTATAATGAAGAGCTATGAAGAATATAAAAAATGGTTTTATGGCAGAAAGCACCATTTATGCAAATAAGCCAAGAGGGGGATGCTACGAGAAAACTGTTAATCATGCAAGTGATTATATTTATTTTACCACTCAATGCATTCTCAATTCAGCTGCCTCTTTCTAAGACGAGAGCTGCACATCAGAGCACTTTACCTTTCATTAAGTTAAATATGATGCTCAAACATGCATTTGGGTCTGACACTGTCCCGCAAAGAACGATACGTGGAAAACAAAGAGAAACCGATGGCACTGATTGAATATTCTCTAATAACTACCAAGAGATTAATCCATTTTTTGATCTGCGTTCTATAAGCTGCAGCCCCAGCAGTGTAAAACAAACTCGACAGCAAATCAGGACCAAGCATAAAAACATACTTAGGCATTTTCTACATCACCAACTGAATGAATGTAGGTTCCTGTTGCAACAAAACATAACTGCTCAGCTTCATGGGATAACTCGTGTACAGCTCTACAGGTTTGCAGGTATAACGTATTCCTTCAGTTGAGAATCTATAGACAATATCATCAGGAAAACAACTGGTGGAAGGGTGATGCCTTTTTCAGCCAATTTAAATCCAAAACTCTGATCATAAACTCCTCCAGAGCAGGTTACCTATGCAGCATAAGTTATCATGGTGATCTAGCTGGTTAAAAGAGAGCCACCTTTGTGACAGTGGTTTTAGATTCAATATACGTCACTAACCCAAATAGAAAATCTTGCTTTGTAGTACATCTTGTGTTGATTGCAGATGAATGCAGATGAATTAATATCCATTTACAAGTACTTGTGAGCATACAGCCACAAACTTTTTACAAAGACAAAAATGTTACATGTGTTTATTCTCAACAGACATCAGGAGCCAATTCCAAGCTGGTGATGTGTGGGCTGACATCCATCGGACACGCCATCGCAGAAACAGAAGACAGGGGTTTGCTGAGCATCTGCGGCTTCGACCTCGGAGCTTTGAGCGTCATTTGTAACGTGGCCCAAGATCTGATCTGATTAAGTCTTGAGACTGTCTTTGAGTCATGTCGTGGGAGCAGAAAAATAAGGCACAAAGTGGACCGATGTGGCTCACGTATCATGTAGAGTGCCCGAAAACAGCACTAATCCAAAACCATGCTGACAGTTACAATTCCAGTTTCTGTTTTTGTATTTCGTCGCTCATAAGTCAATTGACAAAGTGTCCAGCGGGCTGGACAACACTCTGGAAATGTTGTGTGCATATATTTTTTTGCGAAATTTGAAAAGGAATTGATGAGACGTGTTGTTGCATATGGGCTGTTTAGTGCTTTGATGGTTCCTGGTGAGACACTAACCCATTCAACAATAAATTCCACTCATTTATAGAAAGAAGTTGGCAGATCAGATAAGAGGAACAGTGAAAGAGTCCGAATGTTAGAGGTTGTAGTAAAACTGTAGGTTTTTATCAAGAGGATTTCCTGTAGTTTACAATATGTATCTATGGTATGATTTAGCAGGTTTGTGTTACGTGTAGAGCTTGTCCCTCTATTTTATGTAGCATTATTATAAATTATTAACATATATAAAAGTGAGGATTAAAACAAATCACCAAAAGTCAACAGAATACCTTGCAGTTTTTCTTTTTATTCTGTTAAATCGTTTGATTTATTTGGTCAGAAAAGGTTATTTTTAATAGTAGCAGCTAGGATTCCTTTTACACAACCCTTACCTTTAGCTTAGCTACGATTTTTAGTTGGATTAATATTTGTTTTACCCTAAGTCAGTTTTGCTGTAAAACTGAGCTGTCTGTTCTGCTCTTGAATTTATTCCACACAGAAATACCCTCGGTGCTCTTAAATGTGTTGTTACATTTTACGGGATCATCTTAGGATATGGGTTATTTAGGATTTTCCTTTGTGGAAAAAAAAATGCCAATGTTTGGGACTAAAGTCAGTTTACTGTAAGCTGGTGAAATGGACTTATTCTCATATTTTAGTCTGAAGTCTATGCATCACAATTGGGATTTTACTTTATTGTTATTATGTCCAGGAAGGGTAAATCACAACTACGGTTATGTTTCTGTATCTTTAATGTAAGAATGTTTGTTATGCAAAAACTAACAGATACTTGCTACCTTTCCTGAATACAATAAACTGAATGTACTTTTTTAAGAAATGTAACAGTAGTAGAAGTACAGTGATTTATATTTGTCCAAATACAGAATAAGCACACTGTGTTTTAATGTTCGGGGCCAATTTGTTTGGGGGGAAAACACAAGCAAATGACTACAGTGGTGCTTCTTGTTTTAGTCATAGTAACAGTAATTGCTGTGATGATTGACACCATTCACTAAATTTGTTACTTATCATTCATTCTGGTGTTCTTCAGTCTTTATAAACCCCCGACCATGTAACTGTGAAGGATGTTTGTCCACACATACTTTCATTTTCTACGTTAAAGCAGTGTCCGCTGTCTTTTTGGTCACTGGTCAAAATGTTATAACGCTAAAATCTTTGTATGAAGTGACCCTTTGATACGATGTTTGTAGTCTGACAGGAGAGGTAGTGGTAGCTCACAAGTGTTTCACCTCCATGTTTAACTTCTTTTCCATCATATTGTATTCATTTTGCTTAACATGTAAGTACTTGACTGTAGTGGCAATGTAAATCCCTTCCTAATAAACATGTTGCTGCTGTTCAAATGCTGTTTTTCATTTTACAAACTATCAGAATTTTTGGAAATTAACTTGCAGTATCTTTTGGGTAGGTCACAAATGGCCTTGTTGAAGTCCTTTTTAATTAGGCTCATAGGATTACATTGACTGTTGTGATGAGAATCTATAAAGACAACCTTATGCAAAGCAGCTGGATGTAATTCGGCCAGACAACCATGAGTATAATTAATCCACTGTCTGCTTTTACAATTTTGTAGCTAGGAGAAAACTGGTGTAAAATAATAATAACAAAAAAAGTTTCTTTCAGATCAGGCATCCTGCAAGGCCACATGATGTTGATAACTGGGGGCCTCGGCTACACACTACATCAAGACAAGTGAAGATGGCGGATGTGTTGAGTGTTCTTCGTCAGTATAACATCCAGAAAAAGGAAATCGTCGCGAAAGGAGATGAAGTTATATTCGGAGAGTTCTCCTGGCCGAAAAATGTCAAGACCAACTACATAATCTGGGGGTATGTCAGCGCTAAGAATATGTTTCACTGTGTCCCGGAGGCCCGCGGTTGACGCTCAGCGGTGCCTTGTGCTGCTAGTGACGGCGGAAG
This sequence comes from Chromis chromis, assembly GCA_900302755.1. Lineage (NCBI taxonomy): Eukaryota > Metazoa > Chordata > Actinopteri > Pomacentridae > Chromis > Chromis chromis. The sequence goes on from OMNN01085586.1 coordinate 71,361, forward strand.
GCTTGTTAGCTTCGGGATGCTAAGATGCTAACATAACTCCTCGTTGCTGTGCTTAAAACTTAAAACACTGGTTACTTTGGCGTGTTATTTAGGTATCATGCCGCGGGTCATATAACATATGTCGCTAGCTTTTAGTAATGTATATTATTGTTTTTAAACTTAAAATGTATGTATGAGAGACGTAGAGCCAAACTTGTAGTAGTGATGTGATGCTAACTAATTAGCGACGTAAGCTAGCTAGGAGTTGTGTTCTCATAGAGGTAGTGTTTTCATAAATTAAAGGGGAAACACTTGCATTTTAATACTTACAGTCGTGACTTTTAACAGATTTCTTTACGGTGTTAAAAGCAAACGTTGTTTGTGTGACGCAGAAAATAAAGCTGCAGCCAAAAGTAGATTAGCTAGCCGGATAACTATTGATAGTTACGTGTTTATGTGACCCCAGGGCTGCTAATGTGTACATTTATGGTTAAATAAACTAAAAGCTTGAGTGATTCTTATGTTTTGCCTGTGTTTCTACCTTCAGTACTGGAAAAGAGGGGCAGCCCAAAGAGTACTATACTTTGGACTCTATCTTGTTCTTGCTCAACAATGTGCATCTGCCGCATCCATCGTATGTGCGAAGAGCTGCAGTAAGTGAAATCCTCTGTTTTAGCCCTTTTTTAAATGTATCTCAAATGCAACATCTTTGAAATTCTTGTTCAACTGCTCTGAAAGTGTTTTTGAGTGACCTGATTGTATGTTGCTCTATAGACAGAGAACATCCCTGTTGTCAGACGACCTGATCGAAAGGGCTTACTGTCATATCTCAATGGAGAAAGCTGTAAGTAGAGCTTCAGAGGTCTTTGGTCATTCTACAATGTGTTTAAATGTTGTTTCCCCATGTTGTTCTGATATCCTGTAAGTTTATGTGTCTCTAAAAGATAATAGTGACAGCTTTCATTGTTTAAAACCTCATGCTCAGCACTCTTTGTCCTGTTGATCTGCTAAGAACTATATAACATTTAACGTATTAACTACTTTTGTGTTCTTGCAGCTACTTCGACGAGCATCGACAGAAGTGCGCCTATAGAAATAGGTTTACAAAGGCCAACGCAAGGTAAATTCACAATTTTCGTTAATATACATTTTGTGGAATTTGCAGTCATGTTTAATTTGTAATATTTGTTTGAGGATAGAATAATACTGTGTCCCGTCTACAACTGTCACAAGTGCTAACTATTGAATTTGTCCTGTTTAAGTCAGTGCAAAACCATGTAAACTTTGCACAGTGAAATAATAGCTGTTTTGTTCGGTTCTGTTTTTGTTTAGTCAAAAGAGCAGCTGATGAAGTATCTTCTGAAGCCAAAAAACCACGGATTGAGGTAGGCTGAGTGTTTTCCTAAACTAGCTACTAATAAACATAAATGACTTCATAATCACATGTTGGTCAGTGCAGTTCAGTCTTGCCCTGGAGGATTAAACTCACTTCCACACAATCCACACAAAATAACAATTTCAGGATATGATTGTTGGTGGAGGTCTGACCGCTAAAAGTAAAGTGTTTATGATAAAGAAGAAGCACAACATACATGATGACATGATTTTTTTTATTATTGGTATTGATAAAAGCTGAGATGTTTTGGCTGAGTGCATAAGTATTTTCAAAAGTGTATATGATGTTACTTTTTTATTAATTGCAATTAAATAAACATAGCCTAAAGAATGTAGCATCTTTTCCATCTTGTGGTATTTGAAAAACACAAGCCAATGTTTATGTAGCCAAAACAATACAGTCAGTACATTTTGTTCAAAAGACAAACTACTTCCTCTCATGAAAGGCAAAGGGAGGAGTGGTAAAATAGTTTGCCATAAGGTTCTATGTAGTTAGTGGAGAGTCTATCTTCATTATATTTTGTCCCAAATGTTAAGTGTGACCCAAGATACATAACTCTGTGTTCAGTGCAATCAACAACACTACTTTTTATTCTAACTAAATCACATTGTGTGCCTGTGGCCAAATACTATTTTAACTTTTATAAATTCAGAACCGACTTAGCAAATCATAGATGTTTGATCTTACATTTTGCTTTGTTCTATAGTTTGCTGATAGTGTAAACACTGCTTTCATCTTCAGGATGAGGAGCGAGTGCGTCTGGATAAGGAGCGTCTGGCCGCTCGTCTGGAGGGCCACAAAGAAGGCATTGTGCAGACGGACCAGATCAGGTATAAAAAATAATGGAGCAGTTGCATTTCTGCATAAAGAGATTGCTCATCATCTTCTCCAATTTAAATCAATTCACCATTGGAATGTATGGCTATTTTTATCCCACATACCATAGTATCTTTAGAAACTGATCAATATTAATTGATTTCTCTGGATGTTGTGTTTCTGTTAAACGCTGACACCCACGTACCCACCCTGAATCAGTGACCTGTCAAAATGATCAAAACTTTTGTCCTCTTCTTCCAGATCACTGTCTGAGGCCATGTCAGTGGAGAAAATTGCCGCCATCAAGGCCAAGATTATGGCCAAGAAACGTTCAACCATTAAAACGGATCTGGATGATGACATAACCCTGAAGCAGAGAAGCTTTGTGGATGCAGAAGTGGATGTGACCAGGGATATTGTCAGCAGAGAGAGGGTCTGGAGGACCAGGACAACCATTCTTCAGAGCACTGGAAAGGTCACTATGAGCTCATGACATCCAGTCACATTGATCTTTGTCTTCCAACAGTGTCCTTTGTCAAAATGCTGGACCTTTCCTTTAAATACACACGTCAGATTAGCGTGTGACTTTTCAATTGATTTATGTCCTTGGTCATTGCACAGGTTTTAAATAAGATGTAATGAATGTAATAACTATACACACCTAATTTTATGTCATACAAGCATTGTTTCCTCAAAATTTGTATGATGGCAGTGACTGTTTTGTTTCTGACCCACTGCAGTAATGTAGCAACTAGTGCTGCTGCATTTCTTTGGGTTTTGGATCTGAGGGTGATTTCAGATCTGGCCCTGATAGTTTGATTCATCTCCAGATTTCTTATTTCCATCACAGCCACTATTGTAATTAATTAAAACAAACAATTACCATCTAACATGGAGAATAACTCTTTAAATTGTATTGCTTTTGTCCTGCTACCACAAAAAAGCAACAGAAAACAGTCATTAGCATGTTTTTTGGATCAACATCACAAAGGGTTCATACTGATAATAACTTTGACCAGCATTTTGTGATGTGAACTCGTGAGTGTAGACTGAATAGAACACTAGAGGGACGTTTCAGGCCTCCATTTGTAGCTGAACTTCAAACTACTGTACTCTATGTTCCAGAGTTTGAAAGCGGATTTTTACAAACCTGTTGAGCTCTCAGGTACAATGGCCTTGGGGTGTGGGAAAACATCCAAATGTCTCAAACCTGAAAGTGGCCCAAGCATGTAGCAGACTGTAATCACTAGATGGCAGCAAAAGCATGATTTTTAATGTGTGTTTTTTTTTTGTTTTTTTTTTACAGATGGTCTGAACATACTGATCTTAAAGCTGATAGTGTTAATGTTTTTTTCAATATATTTAAATGGTAACTGTTTAGCCTTTAAACTAAACAGTGTTATGCGTTTTCACACTTGACATGGTGCTATTTCAAATCACCCCTCTCTAACTTGCATGTCTCTCAGGGGACACTCATTTTGCTGACAATAGGGCTCTTCACGTCAAAACATTTTTTTCTTGTTTGAGGGTGTTAAATTCATCATGTACATATTTGCTCCTTTTCAGAACTTCTCGAAGAACATCTTTGCCATCCTTCAGTCAGTGAAAGCCAGAGAAGAAGGCCGAGCACCAGAGCAGAGACCAGCACAGAACACTACTCAAGTGGTAAAAATTATGTTATCTGTCTATTTTATAATAAATTTAGAGTTCAGTTTCCTGAAATATTAAAGGTTGTATACATTTTACCAGACAGCATCGTCAAATTGATAGGCTCATGGTTGTAGAAACAGTGATTTTGTTTAGATCTTAAAATAATACATGAATAAACAAAAAATGTGGTTGTTTATTTAAATCATAAACAATTAAACTTGCATGTGTTTGACGAATCAGTTGATGTCCATTAAAGTGCACGCCATTGTTGCCACCTCTTCCACATGGCAGCTCTCAGATAAGTCAAGCTTGAAACATACATTTATTCATTTAGCAGAGGATTCTGTCCAAAGTGATAGACATGTCCAGGACTATCCACATTAATTATCTGTACAGGAATGGGCTGTAGTTGTTCAGTTAAGTTACAAATCTACAAATGGTTATGGAGATTTGGACTAATGATTATATTGATGGGTATGTGCTGGAATTTATTGTTTGTCTTTCATTGTGTTTCCAGGACCCGTCCCTAAGGAACAAGCAGCCTGTCCCAGCTGCTTATAACAGATACGATCAGGAGCGATTCAAAGGAAAAGAGGGTGAGCTTCAGCCTTTCTTGCTAATTTTAGTACTGATTCTGTACAAAGGTGTGGCAGTGTGTATGTGTGGGTGTCAGGGATCGGAGTGAAGCAATTTGCTTGATCAGTGAAGCTTGGTGTCATTTTGACCACCTCCAGTAAAAATGTAAGCAGAGCCCGCACAACAGCATCACTTGCTTCCACTGGAACACCACAGTATTTATTTATAAGGGACGTGCTTGATTTCCACTGTTTGTAATAGATAGACATGCTTCTGTAGACTATCACTTTCTTTCAAGGCAGACTGTGTGCTTCACCCCAAATCCTACACCTGCTGCTTAGAGCAAAACCAGGACAATGACAGTGTTCACGGGATTCTTAGTGCCAGAAAAAAACGGCTGCTGTAAACTAATCTTTCAGACTGTTTTATGCAGTATCTAGCTTTTAGCCTGGGGTCTGAAACTATGATGAATTAATAAATGAGGCGATAATACCTTGAAAATGAAAGCAAGGTCAGATATAGAACCTTTGTGGCTGTCTTTGCTTCCGTTCATCACAGCATGAGTCACACAACAGCCTATGTATGTATCTATGTAAATATATGTGGTTTGTTATTTCGTTGTATGGAGAATGCACTCAGCTATCACACTATAGCTATACTGCTCAGAAAACATGCTGTAGAGATGACGCATAACAAAAAATCAATAGAGAGAAGATCGAAGATTTCTTTGAAAATGTTGGAAGTTTTCCTGAAGTGAGACCATCGTGTGCTGAACAGAATTGAAAGGCACAAACATGTTATATAATACTGAGTTATAATATTTAATGCCACTTTTGAAAATGATCCCTTTCGTTCTGCCAGTAATCTTCAACTCTTTGTTGCTTTCTTAGAAACGGAGGGTTTCAAAATTGATACCATGGGCACTTACCACGGCATGACCCTGAAGTCAGTGACGGTAAGGAAAGAACTCTGCTGTCTGCTTATGGTGTTGTAGGAACCGCTGCTAACCAAAGCCTCGATGTGACACCTTTACTGAGGACCTTGATATTAGATCAACACCCGTTTATTATTAAGTCATGAGTCACAGCATCGGTGTGTTGGCACTCGCATGCTATTTGTTTCTCAGGTTGTTAAATAGGGTGAATTAAACATATTTTTTTAAATGTACACAAGCTATGAATAAGAAATATCTGCTAGTCCTTCTAACTATGTTTTACTCATTCAAAGAGAAAGGAAATTGTGTCACAGGTCCTTTTGCAAATGTCAGGCTGCCACAACCCCAACTTGGAGCTGCAGAATTCACATTGAACATAACCTCTTTTTAAAAATGACATTATGAGTATTTGATGCACATGTGGAAATGTTTATTTGCATTGTACCCTGTCCACTCTAGAAAACACATACATTAGATCTAATTTATTACAAAAAATGAGCTTTGCACCACAGTGAAACACTGTATTCTTTCCTAAAATAGAATTGTGTACATAAACTCTCCAGTGATCAGAAACAGTTTTTATCTCTTTTGTAGAAAAATTGGCTATAATTTTCGAACAAGTCGTCAGTTATCAGACAATATTTACGCACAGTTGAGTTCCCATATGGATCAAATTTAGATTAAGTCCTTGATGTCAAGTTAAGAAGAGAATGTGCTGATCTTTATTTGTATGTAGCAAGGAGCTTGTGAGTGTAGTTGTAGTCACAGAGCTTGTTTCTCTCCATTCATTCTGCTTGAGTGTGCCTTGCCTGCTCTCTCTTTGAATGTGTTGAGGCAGGCGTTGCGTTTGTTGCTCTGAAGGTGATGCCAGTATTTGAGGAGTTCGTTGGGATGAAACCCGTGGGATGTTATCAGATGGCTGTACTTGCAGCTGGAATAAGACACCCGCCAGTGGTTGAATAGGAACTCATTGGGTGGAGGAGTGGGCTCGATCCTGAGCTTGGCCAGGCATATTCCCACATACACATCCTCCAGGTGCAGGTGGCGGATGCTTAGAGATGCTTGATAGATTTTTCTCGCTACGTCTCCTGAGAAGACATAACCAGTCCCAGAGCAAAAGGTGGGATACTTTTCACTTGGGTACAACTCTTGGGGCATGTACCACTTGCTGTTTTTGTTTCGGTTAGGTGCAAAGCCTCTCATGTTATTTCCTGTGAAGTAGTTCATCCTGGGCTTCAGTTCTGGCCTGAGCAGCTTATAAATGAGGTACTCTGTGTTGACGAACATGTCACTGTCAGTTTTCATGACATAACTGGCCACCGGACAGTACATTGCTACCCAGTTCATTCCCATCAAAGTCTTTATGGTCAGGTTTTTGTAGGAATCCAGAAAGTCCTGCTGAATGATATCGTGATGCCTCCGGCTCTCCGCTTCTAGCATCCTTTGTTGCAGAAGTCCCAGCTCTCCCTCTTTTTTCCCAAGCAGAAAGAGCCGTATAAATCCCAGAGCAGGGGCAACACTCTCATTCCCCCATGTCTGCCGTATGGCGTTCCTTGCCTCCACCTGCCGAGCCTCGGTGGCAATCAGCAACACCAGAAATGGTGCAAGTCTGTTCTCTGCACATTTGTCTGGTTCATTGATGATATAAGGAAAAGGCCCCTGGGTTATTGTGCCAGTAAAGTCTCCCACTTCACTTTGACTTGTGTTTGCTGCCAGGTTGTTCTCAAAACCTCGTTCTACTTGAGGGGAGAAAACACCTTGCTTCTCATGGGAGCTGATGTTAGCATCGACCTTAAAAGTCGGCTGAGGAACTATCACAAGTCTCCACACTGAATGTGGGGAGCTCACGTTCCATTTGGCTTTGGTGGTATGAAGTCCTCCACCTCCGTACACCACAGGATGACCTCTCCACCATGGCATACCTGTGAATCTTGGTAGCCACACCTGGTGGACCAGAAAGACCAGTACGCCCAACAGTGAGAGGAGATAAAGGAGTTTAGCTGTGTGTGTACAGCAGTGGCGTCGTCTCCACTGCATGGCTCTGCCAGCACTAATCCACTCAGACAGTTGTTACACTTGAGGCCAGTCGTGGGCAGCTTCTCACCAGGTATTGATCCCTGGAGACAAAGTGAAGGGTATCTGTTGAGTCTCTTAAGGGGCTTTCACCCTGTGCTGATGTCTTATTTCCATATATATAAATTATTTTGTTGATGTCCAGTGATTGCCTGGAAGAGAGAAAAAGAGTAGTAATTTAGATACAGCATCTCACATTATCCCAATTAAGCTGCTTTAATCAATATTTCATTACAACGGTTGAAATATCTAGTTATGTGTTAAAATGTCTCTTATTGTGACACATTGTAATATAATTCTTGTTTCTTTTTTTCAGACAACTAGTTGTAGGAAATGTTTTTTTCCCTTGACATGTTTTGTCTTCCTCAGAAGCGTCAGCTGTGACGTGTCCTTATATGCTGTTCTTCCTAGGCGTGGTCAACCTGATGGATCTGACAGGTCTATCAGGCTGACCACGAACCCCACCGCCCAATGGTCTCTGGAGGAGAGAGTCCCAGGTGTGGGAGAGCATGAATGCTCCCTCGTTCTGGTTGATGGTGGTTTCCATCAACCATTGGGCGGCGGGGTTCATGGTCAGCCTGCTAGACCTGTCAGGTCCATCAGGTTGACCACGCCTAGGAAGAACAGCATATAAGGACACGTCACAGTGATCAGCTGACGCTTCTGAGGAAGACTGCAGATGACAGTCGAAACATGTCAAGGGAAAAAAAAAAACACCTCCTAAAATTAGTTGTCTGAAAAAAAGAAACCCAAGAATAATATTCAGAATAAGAAGACAAAATGAACTTGCTGGATTTACATCGTAATATAACCTAACTCTATGGGATGTTTTGACATTTTTCAGCTCATTGCTTTGGTTTTACTACTTGCAGCTTTTTACTGTTCTGGTTCACTATCACCGCTCTTATCAACTTCATTTACAGATGCAATAGGCAGCAGTTTTTAGTAAAAATAAACAAAACAAACTTTGCAGTCAAAGTTAGTGACTAGCTGATAAACACATTTCCCTCCTGAGTTGGTGGTGGACACAAACAGAGAGCTCAAAGTTGAGAGAATTTAAGACCTAGACATGAATTAAGTGGCAAGAAACATGCGTACATAATCAGCTATTTACTCCTTTAAATCTTTAAAGGTAATAAATGTCACTTTTTTTCCTATTTTCACTGGTTTAGAGCTTGTATTGTCCTTGCCCAATATTTGTTTTATATGAAATTAGTTTCATATTGTTTAGTTTAATTATAGTCCACTTTGTGTAGAGCAAATTTTAACTGATTAACCTTCAACATTGACATACAATCCATTGTCCTTTTGTGCTTCGACTCCTCCCTGCACCACTCTCTTGTGGCTTTACAGATTACTAACACCATAATGCTTGTTAACAGGCAGTGCAATATCATTGTCTGTGACTTCTTACAAGCTACCATCTAAGAAAACTCTTAAAAGCTGGTATTTCCACAGCAGGCTAAGGAAGAGCATAATAAAGTCTGTATACTTGACTTAACTTGTACATCATTGCGACAGAAACCTGATAATCTTCAGATGCTCGGGTAAAGAAATATCTTACTTTCATAGCAAGAATGAAGAAAATGTGTACTTTTTTTTTCCTCAACTTGAATTCCTTTGCCGTTCCAGATGAGAAATGGTCACAGCTTATGTTTATGGCACCACTAGCACCCTGAAGTGCAGGGTGTTCTCAGTTTTTTTTTTTTTTTTTATATATACTGAATTACACACTACCCTCTTAAAGGACCCCAACAAGACAAAGAGCGGTTTGTGAGAGCTGAAAAGACTTATGTGGGCTCTCTTGCATGCATCAACAGAAATAGAAGCAAGAGTTTCCTTTAAAAAGACACACCCCTCACATCCTGTAGGGTACTCAATAACAGATTGATTTTACAGATTTGCTGTGACACCGTATTCATGTGCATCTGCAAGTTCTTTAGAACACAAACTCACCCATTTTAATCTTAGTACTTGTCTGTTTCTGGAAGCCATCATTCCTGTTGGTGATGAATTACAATCCTCACACACTGACCACCCTCTCGGTCTTTGCTCCTCTTGGCCAAATCAGACACATACATCTTGAGCTTGATGGCTCATGTCCTCATTCATTTCCTCTGCAGTGTGTTGCAAATCATCTTCTTCTTTGGCTGTTACTTGGAAGGGTTGTTTTGCATGAAATCACTGGGAAATTTCAGTGTGATTCATGGCTTTCCGCCACATGCATGCATGAGTGTGTGTGCATGGGCAGAACATGTGTCAGAGCTCCGGTGTTGCAGTCTCTCCATCTGCCTTGGCGCATTGTCCCCAGAGGCTCGATTCTAACAGTGCTGAGCTTCTGCCGCCTCGGACCGAAGGGAGAAGGGAGTCGGTAGTTGACAGTTAGCTGCAGCCCCGAGTCCTTTCACTGCCCTCGTTGTCATGTTGTGTATATCAAAGCAGCAGCGGATATCTGAATGATGCATAAGCCTTACATCTCTCTGTTCAGCTTTTTTTTTCTTCTTCTAAATTCCGCCCAGATCCTCGCTTCCTCTCACTCTTCCTCTTTGATTCACATGTTAACCGCTCTCCCTCCAATGTGCTTCTCTGTCCTTTCTCGCTCTCCTCTTCTCGCCTTGCTCATTCAGCAGCCTCTCACGCTCCGCTCTGTTTTGTCGTTGTGTTGTCTGTGAGAGGGCTGGAGGGGTGTAAGCAGCGGGGGAGGAGGAAGATGAACGGGAGGTAGCGCTGTGAGCTGTGTGTTCGCTCTGAAAAGCAGCTCTAGGCTTGGTGGCATTACGCTCTCCCACCACGTCACGCCGTTTCTGCTGCTGTTGCTGCCTGCTCTGTTAAAGGGGAGGGGGGTTGGGCTACTGACCTATTTGTATTCACACCCACTCCCCAGAAAGAGGAATAAAGCATTATCTCAATTTGGCATGTTGTGAAGTAAGACGAGAGGGGAGAGAAGCCTTTGTGTCGCCACTTGCACAAGTCTTAGAGGGTTCCTGATTGCCTAATGTGATTGAAAGAGGGCAACCTCCAGATTACACGTTCTTACGTGAACAGTGATGGACATTGCAACTCAAAATGCCCATGTAGGCAGACTTTACAGTGTGCAATGCCAGCCTCTTGTGTTGGATTAGATAATTAAAACAATGTTTCCGCTATGCTCAGTCAGCCGTGTTCGTCTGCAACGCCTGGATTTCTTTATTCAGGCATTGTCTTTGTAATTCTACTGTAATATGACGAGAAACAATGAATTTCTCCTGGGAGGGTAGAGGAGTGCTTGTTTTTTGCATGTGTGCCCATAGGTAGTCACGATACTCTCACTTTGACTCTGTCCACCTTTCAAACAGGCGTACACAGTTTTTCAAACTCAACTTAATATTGTATTGCTCACAATGCAGGGAAAGTGACATAACACCTACGCTTTCCAATCCTGGTAGATTGCTTTGACACTTAAATGTCACATCTGCAGGATACCTCCGAGTCGACAAAAGATGAGTGTCATCGTGATAACGTTCCAGAGTTGTAAAGTAGAGTGTTTTGGCATCTGATAAACCCTCAGACTCACAGATCTAACTCACCCAGGACTTGCCAGGATTCTTTATCACGTCTTTCTGGTACGATAAGCAACATACCCCACCTACACAGATTGGGCTAATCGGCTCGTTTTCATCATGTCGGCAGTCTAACACTGTAGCAGAAGTTTCACACAAGTGGTGCACCAAATATTCACCACAGCTGAAACCACATGTCTAATATTGTGTCTGTCCCGCTTGAGCCTGCTAAAAAGGCTCTGATCCGACTGGGCAGGAATACAGGACCTCTGGGCATGTCCTGTGGTGTTTTGACATTAGCAGTGAATCCTTTGGGATCTTTGGGTTCTGTGGAGGAGCCTCCATTGATCGAGCTTGTCCCAGCCCGTCATACAGAGGCTTGATCAGTGGCAGTGGCACATTGTCCTGCTGGGGAGAGGCCACTACCATCTTGGAGTCATGTTTCCATGGGTGAACAATGTTTTAGAAGGGTGGTACTTGTGAAAATATCTACATGAATGTCAGGAACCGAAGCTTCCCAGGGGAACATTGCATTGTGACAAGATGATCATTACACGTGTTAAAGCTGTTCCAGTTTATCCACTTTCCATCATTGAAGATGAGCTCAAGATATCGTTGGGTGGTTCTTGATCTGTTTGCCCCTCATACACATATTCAGATACATAACGCCTCATTTGCATGTCTGAACATGTAATTTAAAAACACTTGCAATACAAATAATGATTGTCTTATTGAAAGTAATCAACTGGGGAAGTTTCGTGCTGATATCTATTAGTTAAAATTTTATCTATCGTGTTTCCCCTTTTCATCAATATACATAGGATGAGCACCATCAATACAAAAACAGAAGAAGCTCACTGACCCAAATGAGGCCAAATGAATCAAACAAAAGCTCCAAATACTCCCTGGTCAAGCTACATTACTAAAGCTATTAAGAATGTTATGAACATCAGCTTTTCTGTTGAGGGATCAAGATGTATAATCACTCTACAATAAAAAACATTCTGGCTACTTTTGCTAAGACTTGTAAAAAAAAAAAAACTACAAAAGAAAGAAAACCCGTTCTTCCTACCCCAGATTGCAAAAACCTGGTGGAGAAAGGCACCATCCTCAACCAGAAAGTGGAGACAATAATGATTAGAAATCTAGACTAACGATAAAAAGCATACTAAGATAAGCAACTAAAGTAGATCCAAAATTTAGTTGACAAACAGATGCCACAAACCCACATATTCTACTATACAAATACGTAAAGAAGCAAATCACCTCACTGGTGAAGGAGTGAATGGAGCTCCTTCATAGGGAGCTTTTTTGTTTTGTTCATTAAAGCCTTATTAACTAGGTGATCCCAACTTAAAGTTAATCTCTTTTTATTCCTGACCAGGACAGCAGCATTACTAATTTCAGACAGGGTGACACAACATCAATCACACAAACAAAACGACTCTTAAAATAAAGCAACAGTGTGAAGGTTTAAAGAAAAAGTGAAAAAAAAAAACCATACCAGTCTCTTTGTAATCAGTATGAGCTGGATGATGAGCTGAGGAAGACAAAGACCCGCTGCTTTCAGGGGTCAATGCTATTATATTTAAACACATGGTTATTTCCGGAGCCTGAGCTGCTGATAGGCAGTTTATCTGTGACTAACAGTGATGCTGTAGAGCTGCTGATAGACTGAAGCCTTCAGCTCTTTTTCGTGTTTGGCTTATCAAGAAACCTACTAATTGTTAATATTTAGATTATTTTTAAAAGTGCTGTGAATGTCCAGATGTTATCGTGTAAACCCCCAGATTTAGAACACAGCTGTTTTTAAACACTCAGTGGTTTTGACATCTGGATTGCTTGGACTGGCAGCGATGATCTCTGCTGGCATCACTGGACAGGATGGAGGTGACTACTACTGCCTTTGGATGAATTTTAATTGCTGATGCAGTCTAAATGAATCCTATAAAATATTCACACCCTGCTCAGTTTTTATACTGATGAAACATGCTTTGAATAATTTATGCCAATGGGCCTCTTGAGCTTAACAATAGCGGCTGCACAGAGGTTCTTTACATGTGCAACAGTTTGAAACTGCTCTTTAGGTTTTCCTGTAGCATCGTTAGAGCTTCACAAATGTCCCTGTTGCATTTAAATATAAACATGGAAAACACAGGAGACATTATCTTCCCATTACCCCCATAAAATAGTGGAAAATAATAATAATCCACCAGCTGTCAGGAGAATTGTTTAAGATATGTGCATTGCAGTACTTTCTAAACATTATATAAATGCACAAAAAGACGTTAATAAAACCAAAGGACAACCTGAAAGCCTTACTTTCCTTTGTCATGTAGCTGCACAGAATTGAAACGTGTCCATATTAAATGATAAATGTGTAACCTGAGAGCGTCATTAGTTTAAGCTTTGCTTGTCACTGATGGTGTTGGGTTGTGGTCGGTTAAATGAAGTGGTGATTGACGAGGCTGAACAGCCAGTTTCTTGATGCGTGTTGGTCTCAACGCAACAAAGCCGACTGAGTCCATTAGACTCCATACAAACAGCTTTGCGAGTCTCTTTTTTAAGGAGAAAGAGAGAAAAATCTAACCGTTCTAAAAGGAGTAATCGATTTCCTCACAGTTTCTCAACTTTGCTGGATGTGGGCTCCAGCATTATAGTAAGGAGTAGGCTTGTAGTTAGGGGATTTAGAGAAAATGGAGTCTACTTTGAAATAGAATTGCCAAACATGTTTTAGGGTGCATAGAAATTGTTTTGCTTATTGCTTACAATGTTTGTTCCTGGATGATCTGCATTTTTCACATTCAGAATATATGAATACAGAGATGTGTTGGGGAAGGAAAATGCCTCCTACTTCACTGAAAAGTCCATTCTTACTGTAAGTACACTGGAGGCTTGATGACAATGATTAGAGAGAGAGAGAGATGTGTCTTTTCATCCAGCCAATTTTTTTAATGGTGTCTGACGGCAGAGATACGCTTTTTAAAGAATACGGTCGGGAAGAGGTTTTCTCTGCTAACAGGCAGAGGGTCGATGCTGAGCTCTGACAAAGATCTTTGAAGCCAGTCCTGCTTGGATCAGTGCCAGGCCGTGGACCGGTCATTGAAAGTCACTGGGTTTTGATTTTGAGAAAAGGAGTCACACAGCGATTAATACTGATTTATTTATACAAGTCCTTTTATGAGACAAACATTAAAAAAAAAAATAATAATAATCAAGTTTCTCAAATGTAAGGATTTACTGGTTTTCTTTGTTTTTAATTATTGGAGTTTGGGTATCTGTTGGGTCAGACACTAGAATGTTTTAGGGTTTTTGGTCAGTTTTGAAGGGCAGTTTTTACAATCTCTTGACTACACAGTAAATCAATGAATTAAAAAAATATTCTACTGTTAGCTGCTTGAATAATATCAGCCTATACAGGGTTGAATTTATAATGCATATTTAAATGTTGGCCCCTTTCAGTAACCAAGTATTTAAAGAGAGTCAAATTCCTTATGTAGGAGATGTGGTGTGACATTTTGATAACCAGTGAAGTTAGATAAATTAGAGTTTAAGAAATCATATAGTGCTAAATGTTACACTTTATATGTTTAAGGTTCAAGACCATCATCTACTAGCGACATGCTGTCAGTTAATTAAGATAGATAATCTGTCAAAACAGAGCACGTTTTTTCATCATCTTGTTCAGTCAGTTAACACCAGATTGTCTGTGTGTTTGTCGCATTTGTGATGTTTTCAACCTCACAATAAGACTTTATCCCGTTTATGTTTAGTTTTGTTGTTACTTCTGAATTCCCGGATGGTTCAGAGCTCAACAAATTGACAGATTTGGCATTATGAGCTCCAGGTCGTGGGAATGTCAATGGATGATGGATTACTGCTAGACTGTGACCCCTGGTGTGGCCCCCTGTAAAGCCCCCTGCTCCTCCTCTTCCACCACATGCTTACACACACAGTTTCTTTTCTCAGGGAATCAATAAGAAAACGCATTAACATGGAGAACAGGTCACAGCCTTTAAACAGACTATTCCTTTTTCCTGTAACGTAATCTAGGTTTTCTTCTTGAACTGTTCTTGACTAATGTTTTTAGACTATTGCATTTTGCAAAGTCCTAGCTCTGGCTGTGATGCTGCTACATTTTTTAAGGCACACAAGATAGCATGTTTTTGTAAATGACCTGAGGGTGTTGTTGTGTTTGTGGTTTCCAGGAAGGAGCATCTGCTCGGAAGGCCCAGACCCCAGCGCTGCAGCCTGTTCCTCGTCCAGGTTAGTACCGAATTCAAAATACTCCTGTTCAGCAATGCACAAGTGTGTTTATAGTATTTTAACTTAGTTGTGTAACAACTCTGTCTGTCCCGCCTTAGAGTTCACATTTTTCCTTCCTGATACTCCCTTGCGGATGCACACATGGACAGCTGTGGACACCACCGTTGCGTAGTATAGTCACTGAGTGGGGACAGATTTTGGGACAACCTCAATGCAAAAAAGTTAACACTGAACTAAGAAAGAGACAATGGGAAGAAATTTTCAGAAGTTTCAGCAAATTGAATGGTTTTGGCAGCAGAGTATAGTTGGCAGCTGCTGAGCTCCCGAACACCGGACAAAAGACAAACTTAAGAAAGCCAGAGAGATTAAGTTGCTATTCAGGTTAGACTCTTGGAACAAGAGTGGAATCCGCAAGCCGAAGTTGTGGCGCCTATGAGAAGAACAAGATATCGACATACAATCAGGCATGAACAAGTCATTAGTGAAAAGACCGAATGACAGATTATGCGAGACAGTAATGACCAAAGACCAACCTTTGGTGTGCACATACAGCATAGAAATTCCTACTCCTCGCTTTGTGGTATTTCTGATGTTTTAGTTGTTGAATACTACAAGATAGTATGTACAGACCTAACTTAAGCACAAGTGAAACAAAAGATAAAACTACATGACACAACTCTGCAGAATTAGAGATGGAATCAAAACTAACTAAGCGTATACATCGCAGAGTAGTAACGAATATTTCTCCAGAAATCAAGTATTAACTGGATTAATGCTTTAAACCGAAAAAGAAGCCAGCGTTTTGTGTTTACATAAATCAAAGTCAGATTACTGTACTGCATGGAAAGAAGCTGACTTTTACAGACACACATCCTTTTTTTTTTCTCCCCCATTTCCATTTTTTACATGTCATGCATTGTGCACTCCTACCCAGTTATCTTTTATGCATTCCCTATCATATTAGGAGCAGGGAAAATCCTTCCACTGGATAAAATACAGCTTTTCTCCACCACATGCACTGTCAGAGGCCTTTTTTTCTCACATTTCTCAAGGGTTAAATTGATTCTCTGTTCACTTTTTGTCGTTATCCTCTCTAACCCTGACCTGGTTGACATGGGGCTGCTTCCTATTTTTATCAAGTATCACTGAATACTGTGTTTCCTGCTTGTGGGAGTGTTTTCCCTCCCAGCACTGCCCGTCTGGAAATCATAGGCAGATTTTTGCATATATCAAACATTTAGCCCCCCCCCCCCCATGACCAAAGCAAGAAAATATGCACATGATTTCTGGATGAAGGTGCGTCAGTCAAAGGACATTTTGTCTGGAGAGAAGAATCGCATGTCTGTTTGACTTCTCAGCAAACGCCGACCCAAGACGCTCCCACAGCTTTTTCCATTTTTTTATCCGACAGTCCAACAAAGCAGCATCAGTCTGTAACACTTTTGCCCTGCTGCAGGAATTAATAGAAGAGCTCAACTTCATCGACAAAGATGGTCGAAAAACGTAGTTCAGTTTTGCACAAACTTCAACATAAGAATCTAAATCTCCCTCCATTAAGCTACAGTACTACCTCACATAGGAAGTCAGCTCTTCTATTTATTTATTTTTTTTTAAAGTTTTGCTTTTGTAAGGAGCCTTGTGCTGTAAAGGGTTTTGAGGAATCATTAAGTTTTACCTCAAGTTGCTGCAGAAAGTTGGTAGTTACCCCCTTCCGTGTCATGTCCGCAGCCGACAGTGCGGAGAGCAAGTGTTGAAAGGAAGTGCCACCCCTTTTATTTCGTGTAAAGACCGAGCCAGCTGCAACTAATTGTGCTGATGACGTGTTGTGTAGCCAGTGAAATGCTGAAAACGACCATATGCTGCGTCAGTGGGTGGCTTCAAAGCTAGAAGTCCCTGGGCAAAATAACTACCTGCTGCCAGTGATGTCTGCATCCAGGCACAGGAAGTGAAAGTTTTAAGATCAGTCGTGACTGCTGCAATGACTAGCATGTTGCCAGTAACCTCTTAAATATGTAAATAAGCTTCTGTGTCCACCATAGTCTTCTCCAAATGACCTTTCCTGGAGACCTAAATGGCTAAAAATGCTAAATGTGTCTAAAATATTAATTTTCTGTATCAAATCTGGACCAGCTAAGGCTTCACGCTGTGGTCCAATTTTATTTTCCTTCTGTTACGTAATGCCAGTAGCACAGGGGTAGCCAGTCCTGGTCCTCGAGGGCCACTATCCTGCATGTTTTAGATGTTTCCCTCTTCCAACACACCTGATTCAAATGATCAGGATCGTTATCAGGCTTCTGCAGAGCTTGATGATGAGCTGATCATTTGAATCAGGTGTTGGAAGAGGGAAGCATCTAAAACATGCAGGATAGGGACCCTCAAGGACCGGAGCTGCCCTTCTCTGGTCTACATGAAGGTTGGATCATCCAGTGTGATGTA
>OMNN01085587.1:0-26838 GCA_900302755.1 Chromis chromis
TACAGCAGAATACGTATCTTCCACACATACAAATGCACACTGTACACTCAGTTAAACACACACACACACACACACACACACAGGCAGGCAGATAAGGACATGTTCATTCCCAACTTGCTTTGGCTTCAGGCCTCGAGCACATTTTTGCGCCACATGGGCACTCTGTCTAGACAGTCATCACATGCACGTCAAACGCTCGCACAGCTTTTCCCCTCCCTGCCAACGTGTTGAGCTCCTTTCTCCACAGCTACAGTCCCAGTCAGCCATTTTACAATCCGCACGCCACAGTCTTGATAGCTGGAACCAATGGGCCCCAGTGGAGAAACACTTAATGGGAGTCTATGGCAAGAAAATGAAGCGAGTTATAAAAGCGATTGTGAGGAATCTCCCTCGAATAAACGCACAATCTACTGTCCACCTACTGTAGCTTTATGGCAGACAGGGGTTTACTTTGGAAAGCAACAGCAGTATTTTCTAGGATCCTTCACATAAAAGATGCTTCTTTAAGCTCTCTCGATCAATTTTTCTATTCATCTCTCTCTCTCTCTCTCCCTCTTCCATTTCTCATGTTTCACAGTCAAATCCCAGGCGGCAGCTTCCAGTCTGTTCGCAGCAGTGCATGTGGAGGGTTGTAATAATGTTACCTCATGAATGGACAAGTTATCTGACTGGAATAAGGTGGGCCGCACAGGCTAGGGTAATTCCCACCCCCACAATTCACACACATACACTGGCAATGACAAATTGTAGATTAAAGGTAGTAGAAGAAAAACACAACTGCTGGACTGTCAATTATTTGTTTGATGTGACAGTCCAACACCCAAACACACTCAATCTACTGTCATATAAGACGAACAAAGCAGCAGATTTTGAGGAGCTGGAATGGGAGAAATCTATGGCAATATAAAAAAGTATATATTTGTTTTCACAGTCAAAATTAGAAAGTGTAAGACACCACCTTGAACAGTGTTAACGTGAGGTGGAAATATGACACATACTATATGATGAATCGGTTAATAATGCCAGATGTAATCGCCGCAGTCGCAGCAGCAGTGATGAAACATTACTCAAAGGCAATCTGTGGCTGTACATCCTGCAGACATTGCATCAGAGGGAAGAAGTACAACTGAATTATGTCACACTTCAAATCAGGAGCCTGCAGCACAGTGATTAATACTCATGATGAGACAAAGTGTATTGCTAAATAATACAATTTTAGCTATAATCACGTGGCTTTATGAGGAAAGAAATATGATTCATCCGGTCAAAGACAGACACAGTATGCAGAGTGAGATGTAAGATATCTGAGATGTAGTTTAGTTGCTCTTCTTGCTGCTGTAAGATAACAATTGAAAACAAACTCCAGGTTCATGTCATGCTCAAAACGATATTACGACAGCATGATGGTTCCAAATGATGGCATTAGATTAATACAGGCATTACATGTCTGCATCAAGAGTACAGTAATGTTTACCGTGTCTATATGAGCACATACTTTATGAGGAAATGCATAAAGGAGGACGCTATTAAAACGTACATGTGCAGCTCACTGTCTCCAACACAGCAGCTCAGTGTCTGTGCTCCACTTTCCTTCCCCAGTGCCCACAGAACGTTAATTACCAAAACTGCTTGGTCTCACCTATGTGAGTCAACCAGGCCGGGAGAGAGACAGACACACACACACACACACACACAGATCCACACGACTACACAGACATCCCATCAAACAACAGCTCCATCAAACAGCAATGTAGGAGGATGACGTAGTTTACCGCAAGCAAACTGTCGTGCACAAATGCGCACACAGACACGAGCAGACACACTTCATGCTCCCAGGAGGACACATCGACTGAGAATGAGGCCAGTGGGCCCTTGTCTTGTGGATGACTGTACTCATCATCTGAGCTTCATCTGGGCCAGTGTGCGCGCGTGTGTGTGTGTGTGTCTGTGTGTGTGTAGTGTAGTGTGATTTACCATCCTTATAAACCAAAAGAAACTCTCTGGAGAAGCTTGCTACCAGGAGATGCAGTTTGGAGGTAGGTTACTGGTTCAAATCTGAAATTAGGGACAGGCATACTAGCACCAAAACACAAATCAGCTGCCTGGTTCTCCATAAAAGGCAACTTGGCTTACTATTCGAACGGATGAAACAACTCGGGAGTGCTTGGAGACAGAGGGGAGTGAGAGAGCTGCAGAGAGGACGAGCGTTGCTAAGCAGACTGAAAGCTGAGAGAGGCTGTCAGCAAGCCAGTAATGCACTGCTATCACTAGAGAGAGAAAACACAAAATGGAGACACTGCCCGACCCTCTTTCCTTGCAATAAATTACACAGCATCCGCTAAAATGCCTCAGAATACACACTAAAGCCTGCCTCTAACAGCCATCCCATAGCTCAGTGTACTTTATGTCACTCAGCCACTTTATAGCATTAATTCATAATCAATTGTGGTTTTAAGACTAGTCTTGTTTTAGTTCATGTCTGTTGGTGTAACATAGAAACAAATACTCCTAATTCTTGCTCGTCATCTCTAAAAACAAGTCTAAAATATAGTTTCACAGTTAAATATGTGTTTAAATGAGAGATTTAAATGATTCACTGGGAGAGCTGGAGTTGCCCCTGATGAAAACCCCTTTTTTTACTGGACCTCATATGTGGTCATACATCGATCGGCGGTTTGTTTACTTCTTCTCCAGCACAGGAGGCTGCTCTGCTGTAATGTGGAATACTGCAGTAAATGTCAATGCTTGGTTGGCCGTCGCTGTCTGCAATGAGGCCAGAGGGGGGGGAAGAAGCAGGAATAAAGAAGCATGGAAGGACGGGGGAAAGAGAGAAAAGAGGGTAAGGAAGCTGACCAATGATACAGTCACAGGGCTACAAAGAGAGAGGTCCACCTGACCA
This sequence comes from Chromis chromis, assembly GCA_900302755.1. Classification (NCBI taxonomy): domain Eukaryota; kingdom Metazoa; phylum Chordata; class Actinopteri; family Pomacentridae; genus Chromis; species Chromis chromis. The sequence continues at coordinate 2,900 of OMNN01085587.1, forward strand.
AAACGCCCCGCGGGGTAAAATCTATCACTGACACAAGGAAAGGGAGACAGTTAAATCTAAACAGGCCCTAGGTCCTCTGACTGTTCTGCAGGGAGCTCCGGTCACATCCATATTACATGCAGGAGCTTGTTTGAAGCCTCTACTACTCCTCTTTGCATGGGCAGCTTAGCTTTGCTGTCCAGGCCCCTCGGGCTCCACTGTCTCTCTCCCACACAAACACACACACACACAGTTTCAGTAATGCAAATCTATCAGCTACCATGACTCCAAGCTCTGGTTTTCAAAACAAGTCTCTGATGTCCATTCTCTCTACTTTCACAATGACTCTTGGACTCCAAAGTTACATTATCTTGCTGAATGCGAATTATGGAGCAAAACTCAGACGTGAGTTGAAACTTGCACACAGAAATCAAACCAGCCGTTGGCCTGAGGCGGCGGTTCATTTCCATCCTGTCTCCACTGAAATGAACACACCAGAGCCAATGACAGGTGAACCCTCAGTCAACTTGATCACCAGACTTCCTTCATTAACACGGATGACACAGTCAGTGTCTGAGGCGAGCTTGACAGCAGGCCAAGGAAAACGCAGTTGGGTTTTGGTAAATCTCATTACGCTTGAGACAGAGCTCTAAGTGAACACACCTGGGCGCAGATCAAACGGACTGAGTGAGAGACCAGGACGGTGATAAATCTTTGTCCTGGCTCCACAGTGACGCTGATGAGCGGAGAGCAGACCGCAGCAGGGATGGAGCACCGTGACTCACGCTGCAGGATAGGGTTGGCGTGGTGAGGGGAGGAAGTGGCTGGTGGTGTGTGTGTGTGTGTGTGTGTGTGTGTGTGTGTGTGTGTGTGTGTGTGTTTGTGTGTGTGTGTGTGCGTCTGGCTGCGTTTCTGGATGTGTTTTGACCCTTTAATCGTAGACTGCGGACTGTGTCATCAGCACAGAATCCCGTTCTGCTGTGTGAAACTGTGTGTCCTTCTATCATGAGATGTTATTTGGTCTATTCAAAGCAGCTCCTCTGTCATCACCTCTGATCACAAAAACACAACATTTTTGACAAGATTTTATTTTTTATTCCAACAGCAGCTTTTCTTCTTTTATGAGGCACACTGCTTTAGAGAATAAAAAATGAGGCCGCTTGGTTGTCTGCCAAACCAACTGACAGAAAAGGCAACCTTGCCAAAATTCACCATGATTAGGCTGAAGGCTAGATTTCTTCCTTCAACATGAGTCACTCTTACGAAGAAGCACTGTACATATGGCCTCATCTGAGATCAGGAAGTGTCCCAGCCAGTGCATTTTGATCGTGATGACAAAGAGAATGTCTGGCATAACAAAGTGCACTTGTCATAGGAACTGGTTAAAGTGTAGCCAGACTGTAAACCACAAGGCAATGCTGCACTCTTCAAAGGATAAAGTCAAGGGCAGTAACTCCATGAGGGCCAAGTCTCCCCGGCAGCAAGGCTGTTTTAATATGAGCAGCAGCGAAACCAGAAAAGGAGCTGGACACGCAAAGCATACGTGCCACATGCTCAACAAGAGTTGCACACACAAGCACACACACACCACTTTGTTGCTTGGGGACAGCTAAGGAAGGACTTATCTATTAGCTTGCATGCAAGGATTGCTGAAGCACACTCACCAGTTTCAACACATGCAACCCTTAAGGAGGCTTTCACAGCTGAAGTATACGCAAATAAAAATACACAACATACATTTTATGAAAGTTGTTTGGTAATGAATTGCACCTGGAGGTCAATGAACCCAAGGATAGTCTACTACTTAGTTTATGCTGAGAAGAGGTGCAGTGGGGCTGCTACGGATCCAAAGGGAAATCCAGATCCATTTACAGGCTCTAGATGAGCTGGTACGGATCCCTGGGGGACACGAGGCAAAGACGACAGTATGTTTGTATGTGTGTGTGTCTGCCTTAAGAAATATCAGGGAGACAGATGATTCCCATGAGCGGCATCACTGCAGGTGGGAATAATGGTGAGATAAACACATCAGCGTTGACAAGCCAGAGACAGAAAGAGATGGAAGACTGGGCAAAGCATAAAAATATCATTCACTAATGCAGTCTGTTTCCCAGTTGCTAACTTTACAGCCTCGCCCTGAGCAACATCCCTCAGGCCCCTGGTGAGATAAGGATTTACAGGGTATACAGCTTGCCATCAGTGGAAGGGAAAGAAACAGTTGGAGGGCGTTTGATGTTAGTGGAGCAAAGGTTAGGCTGAAAATAAAGGACTTGCGGGGCAAATCACCACCTATCCAAGCTTACCGGGGTTTGCTTTCTGTTTTCATTCGGCTGAAGGTCAAAACTAGTAAGGGCCGTGGCAGCACTAAACTTGCCTGCCACTGTGGCAGTTACACACGTGTGGCCGTTTGACAAAAGAACATGGACAACTAATCAAACAACGCCCGCAGAATCACTTCCATATGGAAATCACGAGCCATTACCAAACAGGCAAATAAATTACTGGGAAAGTGGAGAGATGGGGATTCATCTAATAGTACAGGCTGACTATTTTCCCCCGATTTCCTCGTGTTTGCAACATGCATAATTGATCAATGTAGTGGCTGCGCTTAATGTGTTGTGGATGTGCCGGGTGGCAGCCCAGCGGGACTCATGACACGCCTTTGATATCCTGTGTTTATCTCCTTGTCTGGGAGACTGGGGCTGTGGGAGAAAAAAAATGGGAGAGGGAATCCAAGTGCTATAAGGTGTGTGTATGTATATGTGTGTCTGTTGTGTATACGGTGCTCCTATGGAAAGCGCTGTCTCTGGGTTTCTCCATTTATATCTTCATTAATCACCATTCCCACCGGGAAGGCGGCATAGAAGAGTCTTTCAAATGCAAACACGCTCTCTCTGCTTGCACACAACACACACGGGCTGGCAGTCTCCCACAGCCCCCTTTACAGTATACTTCCCATTATACCCTGCCCCCCCAACACACACACAACCTGCTAGTCTGACTGTCTCCCAGGGAGACCAGACAGTGGACAGTTAATCTTCTCATCAACACATCGATTAATTAATACCAAGACTCCTCATTATTCCGGTCTCATGCAAAACAACCCAGGCAGGCAAGTCAGCTGCGTTGCGATCCGAGCCACTTTCTCTTTTTACAGTCTTGTTTGAACTTGTAGCCCATTATGTACCCCACTCTTTCACTTGTTCTAGCTCTCGTTTTCCTCAGAAGCAACAAACTGCTCCGACGCCCTGAGGGGGAGATTCGGAGCATAGTGAAAATGCAAACAGGCTGTCAGTCCAGAGCTCTTTTAAAGCCCGCAGGACATTTAGCTGGGAGGAGCTTAGCCAGTTTGTTTAGTCTATGAGACTGCTGGCAGACGTGGCCGAGGCTCCGCTGTATCTGGACGGACCTATCTATGCTGCCTGCTGCCGAGGCTGGGTCACATCAGTCCCATAGCTGCACATTACGATCTTCTTCTGCTGGTGAGGTGGGAAAAGAGTCCAAGCCAAGGAAACGGTCTAAAATAACGAGCTGCAGCTGGGATGGGAAATTATCACCAGCCCACCAATGGTACATTTTTATATGTGTGGCTGTAGCGAACAGGATCTGTGCACAGCTAGTCCTAGAGGTGAAAAGACCACTGGCTGAGGCCTCTAACCATGTGAAAGCTACAGCTTGAAAAGATTCTTATCTATTTAAGAAAAAAAAGACTGAGAAGTAATGACTTTGGCGTTCCTCCAGTGCGCTGCATTGCTGTTATGGAGTTGTGATACTGGCACTGACCTGATGGTGACATACCAGAGGCCCCTCGACTCAGCCCCTCCTACCTCGTGGGGCCCCATTTAGCCTTTTACAACAGGCAGCAAACCCTGGCCAAGGCTCAGCTTGTTGTGCACAGGGAACACAGACAGTCTCCCACACCTAGCTACATACAGGCGTAATACATGCTAGGTTACTCTGGGCCAGCGTTCTAAGAAATGGCTGTGTATTCAGTATAAGTGGATAATTGTTCTTTGAAAAATGCACAGACAGACACAGAAATATGTGTATGGGTGTCTTGGGTTGGGGTGGGGGCAAAGACGAGCGTTAGCTGGGGATATACGAGCTACAAGGCATGTGATTGGCCAACCAAGAGGGCTGTTACAGGCTAGATTTGTGGTTCAGCTCGGGTCTTGGGGAGGTTAATTTTCAACCTGGGGAAATGAGAGCTGAGGCCCAAGCCCTTTGTAACAAGCTAATGGCTGTGGACAAGTCCTGTTTCATGGAAGACAACCAAAGTGTGGAGCAATTTGTGGCTGACACAGCATACCAGACCCACCTGTATCAGCCTTACCCCCGCATCTTTACTTCTCTTCTCCACCCTTGCCTCATTTGCTCAATTGCTTCCACAGGGAATGGAATGTTTTCTGACCACAGATACCCTGTTTGTGTCAACCTGACACTACTTGAGCTTGTCTGAGTTACAAAAATGAAGGCAGGCGACAGCAGAAGCAGACGTGAGGTTAACTTAGGAGACTTGTGCACATGTCTGAACACAGACGGAAATTTATGTAACACTGGCTACGGCCCCTGTAACTGACTCTTCTCTTTTCACTCTTCTTCTACATCCTCCTTCCTCCTTCTTGGTCTGTCTCCTCCTCTATTCAGTGTCCGTGTCACCCGGCAACTCGCCACATCCATCAAGGTCGGAGACCCGATCAATAGCCACTGGCCTTTCCTCTCATCCGCCTAGCAGACACACACAAGTGGTCTTATTGCTTATGTAACGATCGACTTATCGGGTCATTTGGCTGCTTACTTTGTTACTGTTCACTGATTGGGGCCTGGGGGGCAGTGACTGCTCACAGATACATGTGGGCAACAGCAGAATTGTCTGGGTTAGATGAAGGGGATAATGGTGAGCAAAGGATGGCAGTGTGAGGACCAAACTGAGGGTCGTAAGTCAAGATATGTGAGGGCCAAGAGAAGCAGGCAGATTGAGGGTGGACATGGAGATAGAAGAAGAGGTATATGAAGGAGGAAGACACAGCAAAGACAGCACAGTGAACGATTAGCGTGCTCGCCAGAATCCAATTAGACACAGCCCAAGAGAATGACTGACAAGCAGACAGACACACAGAGCAGACAGCTCAGGAGACAGCCAGAGAGTGCAGCTGCACTGGTCTGTGGTAATGAAGTCACTGGTTTCGAAATAGCAAATAGAGGAAGCCAGAGAGATGCAGCTGTCTGCCGTCTGTGCCGCAGCCACTGTGTCAGCCCAGCCAGGGAGACAGACAGAGGAAGGCTGTTCTCTCCGTCTGACACTTCTGACTCTGGGCCAGCAAAATGCAACAAACAAGGCTGAGGCAAATAAGGAACGTACAGCTATGCTTACTATGGCAGAGTTGTGGTTTCTGGAGAAACATGTCTAGAAAAAATAGTTTGAAACAGCAGTTTGACACACATTTTGTCTTGCTTATATTTATGATTTAGTAAAACTTTAAGATTGGTAAATAAAACCAAATAATGCCACAAAGGTCTATAGAGCTGTATAATCTAGTTTACATTTTAAACTCTATCAGTCTTTTTCTAGTGATGTGTTTGGTAATACACTGCTTTGACAACATGAAATGTAATGTCACAAAGTGGTGGTTGTGAATCTAAGTTTCTGTTCCTTCCTGTCTTCTCAGGGAAAAAAATGACAACACATTGTGTCTCAGTCTAAAGTACAAGCATCTGTCACAACCCCTGAAGGTAAAATGAACTCATTGTCTGTCGAAAACTAAAGTAACTCCTGTGCAAAGGCTTCAGCTTGTTGCTGTCTGTTGGTGGCGTCTGTCTAGCAAACTCTATTTACACAGCAGGGATCAGTAGACAGGGTAGCAGTGCCTCCAGGCACAAGGCGCCGTTTATGGAGAGCAAGGTCTGGAGTTTTTAACTGCACCTTCTCAAACCAAACACTCCTAACAGGATATGGGACGAGTAGCCATTGGAGAAAGTGGGAAAAAAAAACTTCCAGAAGGCTGCCCTTGTTTGCGTCTCTTCTCTTCTAGGAGGTCCCAGAGCGCTCTGGTGAAACTATGAACTGCTTGTAAATGTGCACATTGACACTGTGTGTAAATAAGGGCCACTGGGAAAATGGTCTGCGTTCGGGGTTAGACTAACACACAGAGGCGAGCCATCTTTCTAAAAAGCATGTGTGACTACAAGCTGCCTGGCTGGCCTTCCACTAACATCCACAGGGATGCGGAAAGTATGAGTCACACAGCCAGTGCAGTGGAGGCGGCTGGACACTGAGAGTCTGGAGGATGTTCAGGGTGAGAGACACATCCGTCTGCCTCACTTCCCGTTCAGTCAAACACACACTTTCATTACACAAATACACAAACCGAGAGTGGTTGGACTTGGAGGGGAACCCCTGCGTCCTCACTGAGTGAAGCGGGACACTGCGACGTCACCTTGTTCTCTGGTCACTGACCTTTCACACACCCGTACGTCCGCTCAGGAGGGGGGGTGAAGTGGCATCCTCTTGTAATGTCGAAATCACCTGCTTCCTGTAGACTCTCATGCAATTATCTTTCCAAGAATTTGGCCATTTGTGACTTTGTGTGGGTCTGTTTACACGAATTTAGCCGTTACATAAAATTTCACTGCCACAATTGACTTGATGATACCACTTGTAATGCAGCCAAACCCTTACAAATAGCAGAACAAGGTAAAATCTAGTCACTACCACCGAGATAAAAAAGAAACAACAACAGAATGGAAAAAAAAAAAAACACAGACTGAGAAATCAGCCCACAGCGAGAAGACAGCACCTGAAACTGTTGTGAGACAGAGGCTCCAGAGAGCTTGGTGAAGTGTGAGACAGAGAGAGACAACGATGTGTCACACTAACCTCCAGTTAGCAGCTCTTTACACACACACACACACACACACACACACACACACACACACACATAGAGCGGCAATAAAACACACATTCTCAACAGGGACTATAGGACTCATCATCCACCTTGATATTATGCATGTTTTGGTACAAGTGTACTCTGTGGTCTGTGCTGCTGTCTGCTGTGTGTGTGTCTGTGTGGGTCCTCTGGTAATAAAATGTCTGTGCCTTTCAGAAAGAATGTCTATGTCTTCCAAAATGCACCTTAAACCAAAGCAAAGGCAGACAAGAAGGACAGTTGGAAACGGGCGGATAGGAATGCGGTCAGGACGCTGGATGAGACAGCCGAGAGCATTTCCGGAGCATTCACACACCAAGTTAACCAGACGGGGGAAAAGCAAATCATTTCCCTTTCTAACATACATCAACAGTTGTGTGTGTGTCTTGTGTTTTAAAAATGTGCACTCTCACTCCCGCAGGCACTCTGAATACACAGTTCAGCCTCTGTACTCCACAGTCTCACACATCTACCACATTATGGATAATGACACATAATTCTTGACATCAAGGGTTGTTGTAGTGCAGTACTTTTATTAACTTCACCAGAAATGTATCTGCACTTGGGGTTCTGAGTGTGAACGAGCCACATCACATAGACACAAACACAACCCCACCTTCACCCAGAAAACAATGCAAAGCAGGCGGTCCACTGCGGTCAGAGCGAGGTCATGAGACACAAACCAGTTAATGGCAGGGAAACAATCTCAAGCCTCTCCCATTCTGAATGCTGACTTTTCAATAGGCTTGCTGCCCTTGTGGCTTTCAAATTGCAATGACATGATTTTTTTTTTTCACATAGCAAGAATAAAAAGAATCAGCAAAATCATCCCCTTTGGAAGACTGCAGCATTCTGGCCTTCAGTGATAAGTAGCTGTAATAGAACAAAGTAATTTCAATTTCAGGTTTGCCTTGCCTGAAGGTAAAAGGGTCACTAACACCGTCTATGTCCAGTCCTGGCTCTGTGGCTTGGACTACACCTAGACATTTTTGTATTTCAAGAAGCACCTCTACTTTGTCAAGTTGCTAAGCAACTCTTCACAGGATCTATAAAATAATGTCTTAGCAGCCAAAAATGTCTTGAGTTTTGGATGGCGATAGCTGTGTAGGAATGTGCAGAAAGACTAATTCCAGTTATCCCTGGGCAAACTAGAAAGATATTTTTATTTGTTAATTAAAAGGAAAAAGAAGCAACTGTTGCCATGTTCTTCAAACAGTGTTTCCTATATTGGCCTTTTGTTCAGTGACATTCCCACTGACCTCCAGGTGACCTGAGGGGACAAATGATGCACTTCCCCTTCAGCTGTGGCCAGCTGGTCTAACCTCGTCTGATCAGACCTGGCCAGGCAGATGTCACCACCTGTCTCAGGCCTCAGACACACACACTAGGTCAACGCTGGTTTAAGAAAACACCAGCTGTAAGGTAGTCTAATCAAACCTGACGAATATACAAAACACGGCACTGGACCTTTACAGAAAGGCAGTGCAAGCTAGTTAGCCAGTTATGGTGACTTTATAAGCACATTATCCAACATAATTAACGTTTTAGTTGGCTTAATGGCGGAATGATGATTTATGAGATTAGATTACATGCAAACAAGCAAGCACACATTCAGCTAACACATGTGTCATAGGAAGTGCACTTACTTTGTCTATCGACCTCTTAAGCTGGTAGTGGAACTTTTCTTTGACCTCGTCCAGCAGCTGCTTGAGCTTGGGCTCCTCGGGGGTCCCCTGGTACTTCCTGGCAAGCTGCAGGTAGCAGGGCCACTTGGCCGAGTCAAAGCCCCAGTGGCAGGTCCTCTTATCAGGTGACTTGTGTGAATGCATGACAAACTTCTGTGGTGAAAAGAGCAACTGGCACTCAACACACTGGATGCAGGGCGCCTCAGGCTGGGTGTAGAACTGGGGCACAAAGAGACCATGGCACTTCCCCAGACACTGGTGCTCCACCTGGAATGTGGCTTCGCTCTCCTTCAGCAGGCCCTGGGCCGAAAGCTTACCACTGGGGTCGGCTGGCAAGGCTGCCCCAGGACGCAGCAGAGCGTTGCACAGCCGTTGTGCATCCGTCAGTGTAATGAGGCCACAGGAAGGTGCGTTGAACGGCAGAATGCCCAGCACCTTGAGGATGTGCAGCTGCTCAGCGTCGCAACGTGAGCAGTAGACGTAGAGCTCGTCGCACACAGTGTTGATCTGCTGCAGCGAAAAGTCACGGAGCACAGAGTTGAGCACCTGGGGCAGGCAGAGCCGCTTCTCACCCCCAACGACAAAGCAGGAGATGGACTCTCCTTCCAGCAGAGAGTGGGTGAGTTCAGTGGAGCTGTCACAGGGAACCAGCAGAGGGCCCCCTCCCAAAACAGGAGGGGAGGGCAGGGGGGGCATGCCGGCAGGGGAATGCTCGTGGCCTGTGCGGGCTGAGAACGCAGCAGGGCCCCCGAGGGAGCTCTGGCTGCTGAGGGTGAATTGGGCCAGTGTGTGTTTGAGCCCAGGGCTCAGGTCCAGGGCTTTAGCAGAGCCCACCACGTGCAGTTCAGCCCGGCCCTCCACATCCATGTCAGATTCATGGCGGAGATCCTCAGGGTGCTCCCTCTTTACCTTGGGAGTTTTGGGGAGGGAATCCAAGCTGCGACGCTTCAGGTTGATCTCCGCTATCACTCTCTTCTTGATGGGCGCGTCTTCCAGTCTCTCTCTGTACAGCCGCTTCATGTTGCCCTTGAATGAGGTCAAGTCTTTGAAAGGGGTTTTCAAACTGGTCTGGGTGCTGGCCATACCTAAGCACGGGGTTATTGTCGTTTCTGTCTGCTGACCAAGTTCTTGTATTCCTCCGAGTCTTTTTTTCCTCCTTAAGTCTTTTCAAATGACACAAATCTTCTGGTAGTCAGACACATGCATGATGATTACTGAAGTTCTCAATGTTCTGATCCACTGCCTAGAAAACAAGTAGCAGAAAAAAACAATTAAAAATTAGTCAATATCTAAGCTATAGGTAATTAATTACTGTCCACTGATAAACAAAAAACATCTAATCTAAAAATGTTGTGGAGCATGAAATACCCAGAAGGACTTTAAATGTTTTATGCTGTCCCTGCTGGGGGCTGAACAGGTCAATGGCTGTTAGCATGGACCACTACACCAAATGGCCATTACCATACTTCACACAAACACAAGGTTTTCTCCAGCCCTTGTAATTGAACCCCAGAGGAAATTTGCATCAACCAAAGGTTTTGAAGGAAACTTTTCCAGCGCTAAGTGAGAATTTTAACAAGCCAAAGCAGTTGACCAAACACGACGGGCGAATTCTCCAGCACCCTGCCCCTCTGCCGTTACATTGTTAAATGCGAGGCGGATACACAATGGCCAAAAACATTTCACTTTGCAAATGAAAGTGTCCTTCCCAGCCATATTGTGTCTTTCCCCAGGTCTGCTTACCCCACGCTGACCCCATCAGCTCCATGAAAAACAATTGATAAAAGCGTTAACAGCGGTCGTCCCCCTTTTCCTCAGTCCTTTCACAGCTTGACATACTGCGCTGTGGAAAGCACTGTTTCCCTCCCCTCCTCTAGCTTTACTAACCAGAGGAAGGTAAACAACACTAAGCTGCTATATCCCATTTAAAACGCCGTGGAGTTGATCATGGCTACTACTGCAATATGACACCAAGACACGGCAGATTCAATGCTCTTCAGCTTCAATCATTTGCTTTATGGTGTTGCAAAAAAAAAAAAAAAAAAAAAAAAAAAGCTCTGCGTGTGCGCCAAACTGAAATTTCATCTAGTCAAAACGGCCAAAGCCTCTCGGTTAATTGAGCACACATAACGGATTTCCTCGCTTTTGCAAAATTCAGCATCCCGTGGTTTTTTCCACCGACTGTAACGCTGCTACTGCTGCGGTGCGAAGCTCGATTCCGAAGCGGGTTGACGTTTGTGGGCGTTTTAATGGCAAATCCCACCGTGGGCCGATTGAGGAAAAAAATATATACGTACTGCAAAATCGTATCAGCGACCAATAACTGAGGGTCTACAGGGAACCACCTTCCTTCTCCCAGAGCTTGCTGGGGGACTCCGGGTTTGGCTTGCCAAAAAACCTCCAACCATATCGGTCAAACATCACAACACCCGCAGTGCTTTGCTAAACAGACACATCCTATAGATATCCTTTTCTTTTTTGCTGCAAGGACACCGCCACCGCCGCCGCTGCTCTCCGTCCCCAGCTATCCCCCCCTCCTCCTCTCCAGTCTGCAGCCTGTACCTCGCCTCCTCTGCTGGCTCGGCGCTGGTATGCAGACAGTGCTGATAATGACATTCACTGTCTACACTACCGTCTGGTCTGGGAAGGCACCGCGGTCAGGCGCTACGCACACACCGATTCAGTGAGGGCACGGTGGGGTTTACAGCCGCGGCGTGCCCTCACATCCTACACGGGTAGACGGCTTGTCTTGTCCGATAAACCCAGCGTCAAATCACTTCAAATCAGACATTACACATTATGTATTTAAGAGGGACGTTATTTTTTAAACATTGCCTCCTAAATATGATGTTTAAAATGAGCGTGTAGAAATGTGCGTATTTGTGTAGGAATCAGTTGAGGAGCAGCTGTCTGATCTTTTAATATTAATAGCGCTAGCTAGCTTAGCTACCCCTGCCTACCCCCGTGTACTCGGCTATGAAGCAGGCTAACCGAGCACTCACCAGCAAAGGCAGGCTAACTTAACCTGGTCCCCCCCACCCCCTGCGATGAGAGCGACAGTAAAGCACACTGACCTGGCTCGGCTCAGCCAGCACATACACACCGACAAACGGCACTGTCCGCCGCGACTGATAGACGGATAAACCTCCACAATATTAAAGCAGGCAGGCTGAGCACAGTGACCGATAAAGCAGGCTAACTGAGCGGACCGAAAACGCTAACACTAGGACAGGCTAACCCCAGATAGAGAGCGACACGGCAGGCTAAAGCAGGTTAGCTTCGCCGCCCTCCCGTCCGGCTGCGACTAAAGCGCAGCAATACAAGCTCGACCGTTAATCCCAGACCGGGATCCGCTACCAGCGGAAAGCCCGAGTTTCACCGGTCCGTTGAAAAGCTTCGTGTTATTGTTTTTTAACGATAAGCACTTGCCTGAAAGCTGTGTGTCGGTCGTCCTCACTCGCCCGAGGTCTCCTCAATACTGGAAAAGCCTGGCGGACCGTCAACAAGATGCAGCTAGAGGCTCCACTACAGACCGTAACGTCACACTGCACACGGGCGGAGAGGCGGAGACGTCACCAGGCTGACGGAAACTATGCGGGGGTGTCTCTCGTCTGTCTGTCGGCCTGTCTGTCCGCCTGTCTGTCTGTCTGTCTCACACAGTCTGGGAGATCTTTTTTCCTAAAGCAGCAGGTAAAGGCTGAGAGATAGACGACAACAGCAGGCAGGCCAGGGGAAGCCAAAGCTGCGGATCGGGGACTTTTAGAGGTCGTTATAGGGCTCAGCAGTGGGTCCACACAGTAGCAGCTCCTGAATCAATCACAAAAGTGAGCTCAGTGAGGACATTAGTTTGTCCTCCACACTGTCAGCATTAACTCCCCATAAAAACAGTCATCAGAACACCAGTTAATCAATCCATGAGACTTTATTCTTATAGCACTTTTCATACAAATAGTAATACAAAGTAGTTTAAAGAATAAAACAAACAGTAAAATCACTACCTCCATGTTTGAAGGACTCCATAACAACAGCCCTGGAAAAATAAATAATTTTTTTTCCTTTTATTTTTCAGTTTTCAAAAACACAAAAAGATTAATACAATTACAAAACAAATAATTTACATGTTCAATGTAAAATAACATTAATAATCTCTAACTATGAATAACCATATATTTATTTTACCATTTATTTTTTAAGAAAATGTATTATTAGTATTATTGCTCTGTAATTATAGGTTTGTCTTCTGTAGCGGTTAATGGCTTCCAGCCATGTGAGATTACATTCTGATTGCTATGGACCCTTTCTGGACATTTTATCATGGCCAGGGGAAGCCAAAACTGGGGATCAGGGACTTTTAGAGGTCGTAAAAGGGCCCAGACGCTCTATAATCTACCTTTGCCTTTAGTTCAATTAAACAGTGACGTCAGTCTCTACGTTTTCGGCATGATTTTCCTGTAAAACAAAATTACAACTCCAGTATATTCAGCTTCCTGTGTCTGGTTATTTTTGGCTTGAGTCTTGCTGGTTATTTTTATTGACATGGCCTTGGTTTACGCTGGCTGGCATGAACTGACATGACAGTTGCTTTATCTACATTGCTGGCTGCCCGTCAAGTTGGAAAAAAGGTAGAATAAAGAGAGGACTAGGTAAAAGGCTTCTTTCCCAAAGCTCCCCTCCCCCCTCTTCATATGGACTGTCCTCTACTGGGGTCAAGAGGTCACTCAGGAGGTCTATTGTGCTATAGGGATGATGGGAGTTAATGAAATCTGAGTGTGAGGAGGAGAGAAATAACATATTCTGAGTTAAATAGCATGTATTTTTATTTGCAAGGGGCTGAATTCTATTAGCAACTTTTTTTTTTTTTTTAACTTTTGAGTCTGACTACACAGGATCATTTATAACTCCTGCTCTCTGCGTAAATCCTAATCTGTGAAGGTTATCATCCTCTGTCGACATATGCTGGCATTTTCTCAGCTGGAGTGCACCCTGGCTGCCTGGCTGACCCACAATCTGATGTCACACGTCTGTGAGAGCACAGAGGCTTGATAAAGCTTTGATAAACAACACAGTCGGCCGTTTCACCACAGCCTCTCTCTGGCTCACTCTGTGACAGCAAGGTCAGCAGTTGTATTATGAGAGCAGATGTGCGTACACCCTGTCCAGCCCCAGAGAACAACAAGAGGGACATTGATTTTCCTGTAATAACATCACTCTGTGTATTGCGGAGAGTAAATTAATCTCATATGTGCAATAATGCGACCTGCACTGATTGTTCATTAGGGGTATAAAGCAAAAAGCTGAAGCATGAGGAGGACAGTGGTGGGGGAGTTGGGATTTGCAGACAGACTGTAGCAGACGAGCACATTGATAAGCCTCTCCATTAGACGAGAGACTGTCTAACTGTTATTGGACTTAGTACTAAGTGGGCCCTGGGGGCAGACACCTCGCAGTTGCTTTCATACATCCTGTCTGGAATCAATGGGAGATATTGAAATATGTCCTAAGTTGTTCAGTGCGATGTGTGTGTAATTTGGGGGTAATGATGCTTACTGAAATGGTGGTCTGAGGCCTCACACCTTCACTGCAGAGTGTCAGACAGTTTGGGGCGAATACTGTGATGTATGTCAGCAGGTTGCATCAGGTCTCATGTTTCAGCCACGTTAACAGCATGTGTCGTATTTGTAATATTGTAATATAAAGTCCTGCACCTCTATAGAAACAGCACAACCATGGCTAGAAGTCAGAATGCAAACATGTCTTTTATATATACAGTATATACATAGATATGAAATTCTACTTTTTTTGTTTATTTCTTTTTTCATGATCAGAAACAGAAAATGTAACAAACCTGGAATCAACCTGTACAACATTTTTCCAAGCGTCTGCAGGTGTTACCAAGACGGGAGGAAAAAGGTTACTCCATATACTATAGATATTCTACCACTAAGACTTTTCATTTGTTTTCACTGTGGGTTAATGGTTACACCAAGGAGTGCAGATTTTTTTGTATTTTTTTTACAGAACCTGGTTAGAACCAACAGTTCATGTTTGACACATTTTTAAAAGACTTTCAGAGGATAAAACAAGAGCTAGACAGCATGATGTAACCACACTGATAAATACACTGCTTTAAAGGTGGATCATATTTAAGACAAAAGAGTGTGCACTAGTATTGTGGTTATTATTGAGGTTTGAGAAGCTACCTGGAGCACTCCGATAAACTCCAGGATACTGTAACAAATGATCCTGATTTCTGATCAATCTTTGTTGGTTATGAGACAAAGACAAAACTGCAACAGATGATCAGAAACCAGGATACTGTATACAGAAATATGAACATCCTAAATGACAATAAAACTAGAATACCAGTGGGAATGTAAACACACTTAATAAGCAGCTTAAGTCTGATAGTCTGGTAGCTTATGTGACTACCAAAGCAGCACCAGTCCAATACTTCCTCTCCTGAAGTCTGATTCCAAAACCTCAACGCAGAGCATCTAGTATTGTTCTCATACCAATGCTCTCTTTTCTCTAAATCTATCATGTGTGTGCCTTCCTGTGTGGAAGTCATTGAAACAATGTCTATGTAGGGTAACATGAGATTGGTGTAGTGCTGAGTCAGCTGTGACTGAACAAAGAAACATTGAATTTTACTGTATAAAGCATTAATGTGGATCGGTCACCTGATATCCTCTTATAAGGTCAGCATCCCAAGAGTCAAAATGCTGTTACTGTCTTAGCCTCAACTCGGTGGGCCAGGTCCCCCCCTACACTCAGAACTCCTTAGTCAGTGCCTGAGTTGTTTTTTTTAACTTGCTTGTACAGATTGGCATTTATGTGACATTTTAAAATGTATTTTCTAATGTTTTATTGTTGCAGCTTTTAAAACCACTTGTTATTCTGGTTTTGAGAGGTGCTGTTATTACTATCATTGTTATTACACATGCTGATATCAGGTCGGTGTATCCTTATATGAATCGAATAGCTTTAAAACATTTCAAAGAGGTGGAATTATCTGTGCATATGTTGCAGGCAAATACCTTTAGCAGCTTTAATAACTCCCAATCTCCCCTCCCTGTGCAAATCCAGTAAAAGAGAAAGACCACAACATCCACACTCCTTGCTTTGTGTAAAAAGAAATCGTGCTCATCAGGAAAGATCAATAAAGCCCACAAATGAAGAGGCTATCTACCAATTGATTTTACAGTCTTTTCTGTTTGTACAGAACTCACTTTTGCACAGCAGCTCAAGAGGGAACCTACAGTATTTGATTCATCTCACTTGAAGCCGCATATCAGCAGAACTTAAAAATGCATTAGCACGCAGAGCAAAGACTGAGGATTTTGTGTCTCATCTCTCACAAATATACACCAACTCTAAGATTACTAAGAAGATCTGGTACCACCAGACTTCACTACCTTCAGATTCTTCACCAGTGTCATTGTCAGTGTTTCTGCTGTCAGTAACATGAATTCAGTCACAGTCAGGGTCACTGGCCCTGGTGCATAATATAGTCTTTTATATCCTGTGCCAGAGCCTTGTGTTAGAGTTTGGTTGTCACAGTTGGCATTCAGAAATGCTGGCTTCTGTATGCTGGCATTAAAATGATCAAGGTGACCAATGACTGTTTTGATGTGCATGCAATATGTGATTTATGTATTAACTCCCTCTCCTGTCATTGATGAAGCCCCTAAACGCATCTCTGTGTATCAAAGTTACATCTTTCCCCATTAAATTAATGACCCCTCTCTGCCTTGAATGTTTTAGATGTAACCCTACACTGTTACTTCCTGTAGAATGAACAGATCTATGAAGTCCCTGCCTCTCTCTCCACCCACCCCTCCCTACTCCCTGCAGCTCGAGCACACCAGCTCACCTACAGCTCTGTTCAAACACCGTAAAACTGCTCTACTCTACACAATGACATGTAGTGTTATTGGTGTAATGCAGTGATACATGTTTGAACTGAAAACTGAAGAATAATGACAATAATAATGAAGAATAATGATACAGAAAGTCCAAACTGACAGGCTGCATTCCTTCTATTTGTAACTTATGCAACTGTGGAAGTCTGAATCAGTGTTTTTGAGGCTGTCATCTGTACACTGCAGAAGTGGAAATGCTCAGCCATGAGTTGACTGCTTGTTTGGCTCATGATATGTCTTCCAGCATATAAAAAAAACACCACATGGAACGGTTTACAAGGTGAAAAAACACTTGATTTTCACCAGAGGGGGTCTTCAAGAAAAAATGGTGTTACATAAAAAAATGACAACACGTAACAAAAATACAAATTGCAGTGGGGAAGAGGAGTGCAGATGAAAGCAGACAGCGATGTGACAGACGCATCGTCATACAGGGGATTCCCAAATGACACAACTTGTCATGCAGTCTGCATCCACATTTGTAACAGTGATTGCACTGCAGTCAAGGGGCTTGTTGAATTTTTTTGTTGTGAATATTTAATGGTACATATGTTTCTGTATGTATTAAGATCTTGCTCCTTTAATGCTCAACCAAGTCTCCTATAACTCCAAGGGCTCCTTCACTGCTCTACATGTAATTAACCTATATACAGTACAGGTGCTCCTTTAGCCGTGGTCATGGAGAATCATCTTAAGTGCTATAAAACAAATGCTTTGCTTACACGATGCCTCCATTACAATCACTAACACACCGATCTTTAGCTACTTTACACGGGGGGTGGGACAAGTATGTTTAACTACAGAGGTTGGTCATAACTCAGGGTAGCTGTCAGCACTACAGTCAAGAGCACCGCTAAATACAGTATGATAGCGTGTAGACTTGCCAAGTAGATGCACCTTAAATTGCAGTGTGTGTGTTTTACTAAAGGACTGCATTTAGCTCCAAGTATGATTCTTGTGCTGCTGCTTAATTAATCCCTTCAGGGACGAAATAAAACACCCAACAAGATAAGTGCAATTAGAACGTGGTGTTTTTTTTTTTCAGATCCTCCTCCGTTTTACATCATTAATTATACAAGGTTTGTCTTTCCTGTGTCTTCCACAGGGTGTTGTGGAGGCACAGTGCCTGGGGAGGAGTATCCCCGTTCTCCAACAGAGAGGGCACAGGAACAATGTCAAACATACCATCATGGGAATGCACAATTATGCAAAGACATTTATCCTCGTCCTGCCTGCACTGATGCCGTATTCGTCTCATGCAGTCATACAAGGAGAGTAATTTTCCACCAAATCTGCTTCAATTGAGACAATATACAATGGTGGAGTGGAGCAGGACGTGAAATAAGCCCCACACAATGGGTTTCTCGTCACCATTGTGAGTTATTGCAGCACACAAATCAATCCATTTTATTATTTTTGACACCTCATCATTTCCATGACCCCTTTTTTTCACCTTTTAACACTCAGCACTGTGTGAGGGCAGAGGGGAGTACTACAGTGTCAGTGACCTGTTCACCTCTGGGGATGTCAAGGGCTTTCTAAAAGCCAGGCTGGAGTCACATGACCAGTGGAGACACAGGCAGCTGGAGTGGTAAAGCTCAAGCGTCTAGCCTCAAGTCTAATTCCCTCCTCTCCAGACACCCATGTGGGTGAGAGCTCAGGCCTGTGCCCAGCGCAGTACCAGTATGGTAGGAGACAGACGTGCAGCACCAATCCAATTTTTATAAGGAGAGACAGCCTGTAACACATCTACTGACATCTGTGACCTCTGACCTTTCCTCTAGCACTGTCAAAAAGTTGATGGTCAGGTTAAAATGTATCTTGTCCAACACTGTCATCCCACCAAAATCAGCTGTGAAGTGGCAAGCATTAGCATGCTAACACGATGAACTAAGATAGTGACCATTGTAAGACGTTATACCTGCTGATCATGATCATGCTAACACTGGTAAACTACAGACTCACACAGCTGCTGTAGACCAGCGGGAGGCAAATGGTGGCTTGTGGGCCAATTCTGGCCCTCTGGCAAAACTACACTGAACAGAAATATGAATGCAGCATGTAAATGTGTTCTTTATTGATATATAGAAAAATGTATTAAGTCCTTTAACGATCAGATAATGACCAGTACACTGACACTCCTTTGACCAGAGACTATAAAAGGCCACCTTAACATGAAGCTTTATGGAAATGACACAATGCCACAGATGACAAGAGAAAGATGAGAACTAGTTGTTGGCCTGCTGGAATCTGAATGTCATGAAGGGTTGTAGCCTGATACCTGAATGTCCACAACTCCACCATTTGTCATCTAAGAAATCAATGTGAACTATCTCCCCGCAAAATGTCTGCCAACTTCACCAAGCCCTTCAGGAAGAGAGAGACAATGTTCCACAAGCAGCATCAACAACTTCAGTAACTTAGCATCTCAGATGAGTGACTCATTACCAACTTGTGATTTCAGGTCTACGACCCCATTCTTCATCTGCCTATATCATTTACAATGTGGCCATACTTTGTTGTTTTATGTAATCTGTTCTGTTGTAGAGATTCAAAACCTTTAAGTTTGCACCAAAAGTTGTTTTTATAGTTAAATCTATTGGAATACACCATGTAATACCAGGCTCAGGTAGATCCCAATAAACACAACCTTATAACACAATTAGAATCAAACATAGAACAAAAAGTTGACTACTTTAGTCTTAAACAGATCACTGACTTTAAGCTTAGTGCATCACAAAGCATCCGTTTGTCTATATGACTCACTTGTATTAATTGTATTATTAACATCCATCCATCCATTATCTCTACACCGCTTAATCCAATTTAGGGTCTCGGGGGGGCTGGAGCCTATCCTAGCTTACTTAGGGTGAAGGCAGGGGACACCCTGGACAGGTCACCAGTCTATCACAGGGCTACACATAGAGACAGACAACCAAGCACACTCTCATTCACACCTACAGACAGTTTAGAATCATTTATTAACCTCAGCATGTTTTTGGACTGTGAGGAAGCTGGAGAACCTGGTGAAAACCCACGCTGCACAGGGAGAACATGCAAACTCCACACAGAGACCTCATTCCAAGAACCAGGGACCTCTAGCTGTGAGGCAACAGTGGTAACCACCCAGCCAACGTGCAGCACAGAAAATAAAGTATTATTATATTTAATTAGACAATGCTGCTGTTTTCTTTAACAATCATAGATGAGGTATTGTGTTTAGTTTCTTGAAGGACGCCTGTTTCTTGCCTGTAATTTAGCAGATAGTGGAGTGTGTGCATGCAACATGCAAACTCCACACAGAGAGATCTCAGGCCCAGGACGGGGACCTTCAAGCTGTGAGGCGACGGTGCTAAACACAGATCCACTGTGCAGCCCAGTATTAACATTAGTTGCTGTAATTCTTCTGCCATTCGATACAATAATAAAACAGCTAAGCCTATAAAGCATTTTTTCCCATCTTAATAGAAATAAAATACTCGGAAGCAATTAAAAATGCATTGGCCCCCGACTGAACTACAATGAAATACTGAACCACTGATGAACCACAGCAGTGACCCCTTAAGTAGGCTATTGCTAGAACATAAATTCACTCTGCAAAACACAGAACCACATAGTTTTATGGCCAAACAGAAAATGCATTGATGAGGGTCTCTACTCTGAAGGGTCCACTTTGTTTTAATAAATTCGGTTTGGTTCATTTCATACATTTTAACATGAAAAAGGAATATTGCAGCATCGTTCTGGAATGAATGAATCACTTTTCTGAGATTTTATACTAAGAGGACACTGACTTTATTAAGGGTGAGTAAATTATTCACCGCCCAGATTATGAAAACCTTTGTAACATGATTAAATGGGTACTCTAATGTTTTAGTAATACACCAGGATAGCGGTGGGAGACCTGTAAGAGATAGACTTTACAAATGTCAGCAGCAGAGTCAAAGATAGCTCATTACTTAGTCTGTAGTAGCGTTCAGAAAATCTGGATCCATACAGATCCTGTAATGCGATATCTTTAATTAGACCATATCTGCCTGTTGCTTGCTCTCATCATTCACATGTAATGCCCCAGTTTAAAATGTAATTTTTAACCAAACACTAGAAGCCCCAGCCTGAAATCAAGATGCAGGCGACATAACTTTGAAGAACAGACGACAATAGAGTAGTTCTGTTAGCAGGACAAATCAGCAGAGTTCCCTTTTAAATGAATGCCAGACCTACACCAACACAAACACATATTACCACAAGGAGAGAAATAAAATGTTTATTTTACCATCTGCATTTTTTTTTTCTTTAAACACTAATAAAGTTCACCAGAGTCCTGTGGATGGTAAACATCCCCAAAACTCAACAAATACAACAAATAGTGTTTCCATTGGGTTCACCCAGTAGCATTTTGGAATCAATGTAGTGATAAAAAAAAAAAAAGCAAAAATTAAATCTGATTATTCACAAAAAAAAAAGTAACAATAAAGTAAAAGTAAAAAGTGTAACAGATGAATGTGTTCCTCTGGTCTGGCCACCGTGTGAGCCCACCGACATGATCCGAACAGAGAGATGCTTCGACTGGAAGAGAGTCTGGAGGTTCATGCACCATCGCTTAGTGTCGTTACAGTCAGGGAGCAGAGAGTGAATCATCACGCCTTTTATATGCTTTAAAGCAGTTTTATAAAATACCTCATTCAAAAAATGAACTGCAGGCTAGATATGGAAAAAAAAAAATGGAGCACAGCAGACAGAGTGCAATTTTAAAGCCACATTTCAGGACCAGAACTGCACTGTGTTGTAGGGTTTGGGCTTCGAACCAAGCTCTCATTTCAACAATCATTTAGCATTTTGATTTACAACAAACACATGGAATGGAGAAAATACAAAAAAAACAAGATAACAGAAAGGCATAGTATTAAAAATGAGCAAAGAAATCAGAATATATAAATTCTATGAGTGAGGACAGCACATGTTCCTTTATATACTGTACCC
Source organism: Chromis chromis (assembly GCA_900302755.1). NCBI lineage: Eukaryota > Metazoa > Chordata > Actinopteri > Pomacentridae > Chromis > Chromis chromis. The sequence goes on from OMNN01085587.1 coordinate 24,395, forward strand.
TCTAATACGTACCAGCAAGACATCTTTCAGAAAACTGTTGTTTTTTTTTTTTGGTCCTGTGTGAATTTCATGGATGGTCTGCGGAGCAAAATCAAACCTCCAGCGTTCAGGAATCATGTGCTATTGTTCCAGCCCCCCTTCCCACCACAGCGAGCTCTTTCATTCACAGTTTGGGAGCATTACCTCAGTATTAGTGTTCTAGTGCGGTTTGGGTTCCTTCATTCTGGGAGAAGGGACCTGAAGCAGACTCTTATTTTCCAGAAGATGAGTATTCCTCTGGTTGTGTTACTCAGGCTGGACATTTAACACTTGAATGACTGGCTTGCTGTTAAATAAAACATGAGAAAAATATATAGATTTTTTATCTTTTTCTTTTTTTTAAAAGGCTAGCGTTATGAGTCTTCTTTTCTCTACAGAAGGGGTTTCGCAACGAAGCTAATTCCAAAATGACAAGTAAGATGTCAGTTTTGTCCAACTGTGGCTTGAAGCTAAAAAGGCCTTGTCTAACATTTATCCTCAATAGTAGTTTTGTATATATACAAATAAAATATGCATCGAAAACACCCACCAGGTGGAAGGAAAGGATGCTCAGTCTGTCAGGGGGCCGTGTCTCATCCCTCCTGCCCCCACGCACAGCAACCTTGGAAGAACTTTGTAGCCACGTTGGCTACCGATAAAGAGGCCCCCGATGAGAGAATTGATATCAGTGCAGATTTACATGATATAAAAATAATTAAGAAAGAAGGTAGGCTTAAGGGCAAGTGGTTATAAATGGCAGAGTGTGAGACTGGTTTTGGCAAATAAGCGTTCTACTGTGCATGTGCGGCCCTCAAACAGAAGGTTGATGTCGTCAGGTTGTCTCGTAACCATGCAGCTTGAAGACACTGAGACGCCACGTAAACACGTGCATGAGTGTGTGTTGGTGTGCGAGTGTGGGGTGGCGTGCGTGAGCACAGATGTCACGTCCCTCACACACACTCCTCGGCTGACATCAGCAAAGGGTTGATGTACTCGAAGCCTTCAAACTCAGACTGGTCGATCTTCTTGACCACATCGCTAAAATGAAGAAAGGGATAAAACAATAAGTAAAAACTCGTATCGGTTTGCTGAAAATTACACTTGAAAATGACGAACAAAGAACAAACAGAGCAGGAACTCACTCGTCATCAGGTGTGAGCTGGATGGGCTCATTGGTGAACTGGGCGTCAAAGTTGTCCAGTCCGAATTCCCCTGAGATGTTGGGCTTGAATGGAGGGACCACCTGCTTCTGCTCCAGCTGGAATAAGAGCAAAGGAGTCATGAACAGGCCGACATTAACATTATTATTTGACCTGAAAAGGAATCATGTGCTGCAACTATGTTTAAATCATCAATTAGAGGATTTTGACCATTTCAGCAAGAAAAGTAATATTTTCTATGACAAGCTTCTAGAAAGTGTGGATCTATATATCATAGTTATTATAGTCAATTAAATGTTTTTGGAGTGTCGGCTGAGCAAAGCAAGCTCTATGATGACATCACTTTTCACCACTAACGTCTATTTTCTATTCAGATTTCACTGATCAATCAGCTGATCTACACATTTGTTAAATTTGTTAGAATTAATTGAAGTATAAATAAATAATGTTTCAGCACCAGAGTCATTAATGACGTTAACTAAACACAGCAGCTCTGATCACATTGCACTCTAAGAAATCAACTCATTATATTTTATAGATTTATATATATAAATTATGAGAACATAATCAGCAGATAATGGAAATGATTAATAGTAGCAGCAGTAGTCCAAGATGCACTATGGAGCTATTATTTATGTAAAATTCATTGAAATCCAGCCTAAAGAATGATAGTTTTAATTCAGTTGCATAAATCAATGCTTTGGTTAAGTGACTGACGGCAGCTCCTTTAAAGGGGACTACAACCCTGATAACACCTGTGCTTTGCCTCTGCCTGTGGTGTACAGGTGACTCAGCAAGCCTCTTCAGTCTCTTTTTTGGAAGCCAACAACTGCTCCCCCTGCAGGCCAAAGGGCACAGTACAGGGCAAACTTTCAGGATAATGTTAGGAGAGGAGGGTGGGAGGGATGTAAGCCGATCTGTCCAGACAGTCTGACCGACTGCTGGGTCTCTGCTCCAGACCAAACAGGGAAAAAGAGGTCATGGTGATCCCTGGCGGGCTGCCCTGTCTGTCTGTATGTCTGTCTGTCTGTCTGTCTGTCCTGTCATCCACCGGCACATGTCAGTCTGCCTTTGGAGATAAAACGTGCCTGCTCCTTCACACGTGTTTCAGAAGAACAGTCTCTAAAGGCATTCAGCAAAGTCTTCATATAAAGCAGTTTTAAGTAAAGAAAGATTTATTGCCATGTTGTTTGCTACACAAACTCTTGTTATCTCTAAAAAATATCACAAACAAAACAATGGAGCAGAATACTTAAATACTTATTT
>OMNN01085588.1:0-33679 GCA_900302755.1 Chromis chromis
CTTTGGTGTTAGTATAAATTATTTATTATATATAAATTATACAAATTACTTAAGATAGATGTTTACTTTCATCTCAAGCCTCCTAATAACAAGTGGGCAAAGTAAGCATTTGCAATTAGCCTCAATGTAGTACTGCCTTCTTCTATAGTTAACTTGTTGACTTAAACATAGATTAAGAAAACCCAGAAGAATTGTTTCTTCCAGTGGTTTTCTCTCGACAGAGTTTGACTGTGTTGCAGCTAAAAATGAGGATTCTTGTTACAGATGAGACTAATGTCAGGGAATAATAAATAATTGCACTTCATAAAGCGTCTTCTTCCTTTTTTCTGACATAGTCCTGCAAGATTTTCCTTTAAATTAATTTGTGAGACCAACGAGTGGTCCAGTGAGAACTGGAGACGGTGCTATAAGCTTGAAAAACATCTGAACTCGCATCTAACTGAGTTTCATATTACGACTATGTTGTCTGTTTCAGCAAGAAAATATGCCAGTATTGGGAAAAGAAAAAGAAAAAAGCTGTAATGGGATTTAAAGTCACCTTTTCCAATTAATTAAATTCTCCATTTGCACTTTTTACATTACAGATAAGCAGGCAGGACAACAACATCTTCCCTGATCCAGGAAACAACCTCAAACCATTAAAACAGGTAATTTTTTTATAGTATGAAATCATTACAGCCTAACTGATAATTATCACACAGTCGTATTTTTAAAAGTATGTATGTACCAGCTGTATTATGTTGATAATAAACTGTGAGGCTGCAGTCATCATTCCATCATAAATTATAAAAAAAAACGAGGATTCCCATGCGTGTGAGATGGCTTTGTTCACAGTTTGTGTCACATCAGTGCATGTTTAACTAGGCAAAACAAAAGCTTTTCAATATTTTAGTGCGCAGGGACTGACAGAGTGAGGAGACATTCCTATACTGCTGTTCTGCCTCCTCCTGTCTCATCCTCTCCTATCTGGTGTCCTGTCCTCTCCCGCCCTTTGAAGCACTCGCCCCTTCTCTTAGATTACACCACCCCGAAAAACACTGCCTCCAAAACCCCGCTCAGCATCTCAACGTCAGACCAATTCTTGCATAATGAAGCCAACAAGAATCGACTCACATCCATCCCTCTTTATCCACTCTCCATCTGCCCTATACCTCTGGCTGCATTAGCTTCAGTGTGCAACCCTTTTTCGCTCCCTGCACAGGGTTTGAAGAGTGTGTGTTAGAATGCAGCGATAATCAAATTTCAAACGGGTACACCAGGATTTGGGTCACAGAGGTCCAGTAAATATGCAACACTACAGAAATGATTAACAGGGGGGCTATTGAACAGATGTGGAAACGGAGACACAAGAGGAACACAGAAATTTAAAGAGAGCAGGTTGTTTGAGGAATTAGAGGACGTTTGGGCCTTCATATGTATTTACATTTAAGTCTTTTTTGTAGTTAACTGAGCTGACCTGCCGTCAGAGTTTTTACACTTGGTGCCGTGACCCCAGCACAGATGGGGTTCACATCTGCTTGTAAGTCTTGTCTGCAGAGTCCACTGCTCCCCACTTTGTGTCCTTGTGCAGAGATTTGTCTGATTAGGCGTTGGCTAATTAGGTCTGACTAGGCAGGCTTTTAAGTCGCACACCATCATGCATGAGGCCTGGTTAAAAGTTGATGGATGGATGAGACATTAGTTGTGGAGACGGAGAAACACGACTGATCGGGTCTTTTTGCATCCTGGCATGAGTGGGCACCATCTTGGGCAATTTCTGGGTGTACCAAAGGATCGCAAAATAGAAATATTAAATCCTGAGATCATTAACGGGAATGCACAGAAATAAATAAACATTATACAGTGTCATACATGCATAGGATGATTAATTTTGCTTAATTTTGAAGGGGACACACGTCAAAAGGCCTGGCGACATTTGGAGACATTTTTGTAGTCACATTTAGATCATCATGGTAGTGATTTTTTTCTTATCTGTCAGATTGTGGTTACATAAAGTATGTTTTGATGACCAAAAATTAAGCATCTCCTGCATTTCAATCATTCTATTGCTGTAAAATTAAAACAACTTGATTTTTTAGGAACAAATGCCTTTAATTCTGGACACAAACAGTCATCAAAGTGCATGTACAGTATTGTGCAAAGCATCACAAGTGCATAGTAAAGTCATCAAATAACCAGAGAGGTTTTCTTCAGTTCTTCTGAATCCAATCTTCCCACTGGTTGAATCTTTTCCCTGCTGATACAGTAACGCTATCAAGGTGGATGTATCCAGCAGAAATCACACGATGGATAAGCAGCTGAAGCAGAGACATGGATAAGTGACAAAAAAAAGAAAAAGAAAAAGCAGAGTAGTCGGATATTAATCGAGACATTTTAACTTTGTCATGAGAACATTTGCAAGCTGCAAGGCGCTCTGCTGATGTTTAGCCTGAGGGTGTGACAGACAGGAAGGGATGTTATGCTATCACAGTGTTTGATCACTAGCATCTCGGGAACACAGGTATCAGAGAGAGGCTCGTATCTTTTACAGCTGTTCAGATTCTGTCGTGCGGCTTGTTTAGATATTGGTGTAAATGGGCTAAGGAAGATTTAACTTTGAAGATATAAGCTAAACTCCCTTTTCCTTTAAATCCCTTTCAGGATTCATGTGTGGTACAGCCAGAGCAGCTCTTTGAAATTAAATAGACGATGCAGGCAAATAAACACGTGCGACTTAACTGGCAAAACATTATTCTTCAAACCTGCGCTACTCTGTGTTAATGGGTATCACAGTACAATTACAAGGCCTGCAAATAATGGAAGTCTAATCAATGTATGGATCCTGCCCCCTACTGTCAATGATGAAAATGACATCTATAATCAATTAGTGGATGTTCAATGTTGAGGGGCGGCAGCTATTAACAAAACATGTCTCTCATGTGGAGCTTTTAAAGGGAGAGATTTTCTGTCCAGGCACCAGCAATGATCACATATATATTACACCACACTGGAATTTGCTTTCATTATCATATGTTTTATTTGGACATTTTCACTGTGTGTACTTTGCTATTTAAGGAGTACAATGGCTAGACTACAGAAGCTGCTCTCAATGAATCTTCTGTTCCAGTGCTTTTATCCTGAGCTTTTCATTGTCATTCCCTCTCTATCTCACAGACACAAGTCTTTGGAATCAGTCATGACCATTCACCTCCTGTTATATGCAGGGAACACAGCAACCTCTTCTGGACAAAAGTGAAAGTAGCAGAGAGTGTAAGGAAGCCAGCATAACCAAAGTGAGTAACACCTACTATCACTCTGAGCCTGACAAAACTAGGTTTAGCAGAAATTATGACAATGCCTCAGGAAATTAAATGGCATTTTATCGTCATTACTGTACTGCTGCTAAACAGCTCCAGAGTTTGAAATCGAGCCATTGGCTCTTACTAACATCTCACAGGAAATGTTAAAATCCCAAATGTCTGGCATCACATCTCAACAGATAACTGACTTGTAATTTGACTTGAGAAAAATCGTATTATTGCCTGGGGAAGCGTTAAAAAGTATTCCATGATCAATGTATCTGATTAGTTTGCCTTGACGGTACACTGGTGAGCTAATCAGGCCAAAGGGATCAATGGAGCACTTGTCATGCAGCCTTTCATTCCTTCTATCTTCGGATAACTACAATGTAAATGACTGGGTACTAAAGGAAACCCTACTGGGACGCATACTAAACTCTGCCTGTGCTGCATTGTGCACAGGGGAATCTCTACAGACACTTAGCCAGTTCTTAATCAGTAGTGTGCGAAAAATAGGTCCCTATTACACAGCCCTCTCTGAGTGTCTTATCATCATATTTGTCAGAGCTGCTTTATTCATTTCCAGATCAGTTTCCTCAGACTGCAAACTTTACAGCCCTTGTAGCAAATCCTTGTGGTACGATCCTTATTGTTGCTGATAGGCTCTGAACCTCTGTCTTCCTCCTTCTCTGCCTCTGTTTTTTCCTCTATCTTTCTCTCTCTCAGCCGCTACGAGCTGTGAGGCCACCAGATGCTCTCCCAGCCTATTTGTCTTGTCCCCTTCGCAGACAAACTAATTGCTAAACAAAAGGTGCTGGCATGCCCTGTCGAGAATCCTTGTAAATGCTTTACAGCCGCAGCTCCATTCTGCTGGCTAGTTAAGTGGCTAATTATAAAAGGATCACAAAAGAGCCTGATTAGGGATAAAGAAGAGGAGGAGGTTATGGTCCTATATCCTTCTACACAGGCCAGCTGACATTGTTTGCTCAACTTAAATGAAACCCCATTGATAAAACTGCCCAAAGACATTTAAAGAGCACACTAACTCTTTGTCATTGTTGAAACAGAGTTAGGGTAAAGCTACCTGTTAATACGAGTGGGCACACTGAAGCAGATGCCGTCAAACCTTATTGTGATACTTTTCCATCACAGCATGGTGGATTCTGTCTGCTACTAACAACTATTTTCCTTATGAATTATCTGATAGCTATCTTGATTAACAGATTCATCACTTGATTAATATAATCTTAGAAAAAAAATGAACAGGCCCATACCATAGAGATGTTCTTAAATGTCTTGCTTTGTTCTTAGTTCAAATCCAAATCATAGTCAATTAATATGTACTGTGAGTTTCCTATAATTGCTCAGTATTTTACAGTATAATAATGGATTATTATAACAAATGAATTCATGTGTACATATCAGTTTACTGTTGTAAATAGTTGAGATGGAACAAATTGCATCTACTTTTCATTGTATTTTTACTATAATCTATAAAATATTCCACTTTTCATAAAACATTTTATAAATATTTTTGTATGTAAAATCTTAATTTAATACATTACTATTACCAAAAGCTACCAATTAAATATAATGGAGGAAAAGCACAGTGTTTCAATCTAAACTGCAGTGTAGTAGAGGTATAAAGTAGCAGTATTCTACCCAGGTACCTTCCACAATTTTAGAAGACCAAGAATACTAGCAATTACTCACATTGGTGACACAAAAACCACAGTTAAACTATTAACAAAATTGTTGCCATCTAGTTTTCTGTCAATCAAGTAAACTACTTATTTCTGCCCAGCTGTAGACAGTGTATGGAGGAGCAATTTAGGTTTAAAATCTGTGCAATTTAGTGCAATCTGATACAACACTGCCATTAACTTTGGCTTTAAAAATGACAGTCAACACATCTCTGTTTTACAGAAGTAGACACGTTTCATAAAGGCAGTATTTCTTGCAGGGATATTGTATTGGTTTGCATGATATTGTCCAGTTGGTGTTGTGGGAAAGAAAGGTGAAAATATTGCTTCTGATGTGTGTCTGTGCAGATGCTTTGTCCTGCCTCTGCATCCGTGACAATGTGTCCCATCACGTGATGATCTGTTCAAGCATGTGCGTGTGTGTGCATGTGTGTGTATACTTGTGAGGCTGTCTGTGTACAGACCGAGAAAACAGAGAGCCCTTGACTTGCTATCTTGACAAAGTTGGGTAATTAACGACAGAGCCTATTAAAGGGAGAATATTCAGCCAGTGATAAATGGCTTTAATAACAGGGCCATGTTCTCTGTAACAGAGACAGATCCTGCCGCCACCATCTCCCTGCCCACCAGATAAAACTACCCAGACTCCCATCTCACCACCCTCTTCATCTTGCCTTTTCCCATCGGCAGACTCGCTCCTTCTCTATTTTCTCTGTCTTTGTGGTCTCTTTTTTGACCAACTTTTTTCATTTTTTTGCTTTTCTCTCAAAGATTCCATCTCTCTGTCGAACACTGTTTTTACAGAAGTTCTGTTTGTAATTTAGGGGTTTAGCATCATCAAAACAATCTCATCAGATGGGCTTACAGTTTATTCATGTGTACACAAAACCATACTGTGCGATGTCCACAAAACACGTTTAATAAGCTCAACCTTTTCATCTACCTGCATGTGTGTTTGTGTTGTCGTGGACGTGCTTGTGCATGTTTGTCTTGTAAAACATCGTTAGCCTCTTTGTGTAGGGGCCATGCAAATTGGACAGTTAAGAAGCACCAGGATCGATTTATGTTCCAGTGCAGCCCTTTAACAGGGGCTGTGCTACTGCTTTATATGTCCTGGTGGGTTTGGGGGCAAGGGCTGACCACAGGGGTCACATTTATCACAGCCCCGTATTGTGAGATTGGTCCAGATGTCGGTCCTCATTAGAACAGGCCGCTCTGAAAGTGAGAACATTCAAATGGGTGAGAGTTAAGCAGGCACCCTTCTATGAACTGAATTGGAGATACATGACAGTGTTACAGTGGTAAGTATGTGGTATGGAGATTTCTGCTCAGCTTTCTCTGGGCAACAAAACATTTTCTCACTAAGCTGCAATGGTATCTGCAGATTGTTTTGATACTAAGTTTTGAGATACATATCTTTGAGTAAATTGAATTAAATTTGTACCATTTCTAGCATGGATAAATGACACTGTAAAAAAATCTTTTAGCTGCACCACATTAGTCTGGATGATCCCCAGACGGGAGATCTGTGAGTTGTTTTTAAAGAACTACTTTTTTCTGAAGAAATAGTCCCTAGAAAAACTGTCAACAGCTTGTTTTGTAAATTACATCTTGTACATGAGACAGATTTCTGAAATACAATTTTGTGAATGTAACTTTGAAAGTCTGCCAGCACCAAAAACAAAATTCCAATTGCATTTTTTTGTATTTGAAAATCTCAGAAACAGATGATCCCAAAGTCACACCTGTACATTCACACATAAAAACATAAAATATCTGCTCATTTTATGTAAAAACACTACTATATGGTAATTTGAATTGGCGCTATATAAATAAAATTGAATTGAATTGAAGATCAGTAGAAAGGAAAAATATTTAAATAAAATATTGCTTGATTTTGTGGTTATCATGTACAGAGCAGTGAGGTCTTTGGAACCCAAAAAATAAGAAAGTCAAGTCAACACATTGTCAAGACTGTATGTATGGATAGTAGGATGTGTAAAGGACAACAATGAAACATTGATTTTCTTGTATGCACTTTACAGATTTAAAAAAGGCCTTGACTTCAAGAATGGACAAAGCCAGGAAACGACAAGGAAGGTTTGGCTTCAGGTTTGGTCCTTGTTAAGTGCACACACGCACACACATACACGCACACACACCTACACGCATTACATGCCAAGTCCCTCTCCAAAGCGCCTCCTATGTCTGAAGGGTCCTTTGTACAAAGGTTGTACCACCAGCCGCTCTCTCAGTGGACCAAAGGCAGCGAGTCCATTAAATACACATGAGAGTCTAATTAGGGCCCCCCTTGTGCAGCGAACTCGGAGGTACGCGTCATTGGGGAACGACACTGCCAGGACCCTGACACCCAGAGAACACACTTAGCAAATTAATAGAGAATGACCAAGAAGTCGCTCTGTGACTGACTGGGACCTCTGCTTCCTTGGAGGCAAAAATGTTCAGAGCTGATTGCTCTCATTAAATTTGTTATAGTGATATAATTATGATAATATGCCTGGAAAATGTGATGACTCTTGGTGTGTGGTTAGTTTGCATACTATTGTAAATTTGATATGAATGTTTAATATTTATATGGTTCATGTGACCTTTAAAAGAGACCAGGGAGAAAGTATTGTTGAGTGTGTGTTTTAGTTTGTGGCCTCAATTTACAAAATTTCTCACATAATTAAAAAACAGCACAGCATCCCTATTGTGTTTTTTATGTGAGTAATAGTCAACCATTTTGAACAAGATTAAAATAACTGATCATTTTGCTAATTTGTTCTAAATTCAAGCCGAAACAGGGACTCAGCTATAGTAGATTTCCCGTTACAATTAGGTGGATAATAACGTTGGGTGAATTATTGCACTTTTGTTATTCAGGAGGAAAGTCTTTCCTCTGCTGCGTGTCAGATGAGATATTAGTGTGGACATAATTCTTATTCTGGCAGCAGCACAGTGACTGATATTATTTAAATTACACCTCCTTGGGCAAAGTATTCGGAAATACTTCGCAGATGGGAATTCATCACAAAACGGTGTTGAGAAAATGAGGGATATCAGGGTTTGATTACACTGACAAAAATGTCTTTTTTTCAAGAGGGAAATGACTAATGTTGCTAAAAACAGACTGAGGTGTTACAGTACATTGAAAACTGGCCACATCTGATGTATAGATGATGAATCAAAGTAATAATGTGACTTTCCTGACACTGATCAACAGAAAAAGACCCTTAATGTCAAAATGAAAACAGATATCTACAAAGTGATCAAAATTAATGGCAAATATAAAATACAACATACTTGTGTGCCTAAGTATTCAGTCATTCCAAGACAGTGTTTAGTAGATGCACCTTGGCTAGCAATTGCAGCCTGAAGCCTGTGTGGATACGTATCTATCAACCATCATGTGGACACCAGTTTCCCCCATTGTTCTTTGCATTGCTTTTCAAGTTTTGTGAGGTCCACTGTGAATAAACAATACCATAACAAAACAATTGAATAATATTTGTTATTCAGTACTCCACACAGCAAAAATACAGACTATGAAAGCAGGCTGGTTGATAATAATTGATACTATAGTTAGAGTAATGTCAAAGTAAGTCAATTGGCATAAGCAATTATAGAATGCCATGTCTTTTCAGAGTTATCAGTGGACCCTCTCAAAGTACATTCAATTTTTAAATATCATCAAAGAGGTGATACAAAAATCACAATATCTCTTCCTCTTTTAGTAAGACCATCTAAATCCCACCAAAAATTACCATCAGGAAAATGGGATTCAAGACAGTATTAAGAGATTAGACCACATTTTACTAAAAGGGAGCCAAAGCTCTGGTATCGTGGAGCAAGAATCAAATGTATGGGTGTGGTTTGCAGGAGAAGGAGTATACCTCTAACATGTATCATCTGTATGTGCAACCATCTTGCTGACTCTACCTTTTGTAAAATGTAATTCATGTAAAACCTTGAACTGAATTAAAGAGAGAGAGCACATGAAGAGTTCTAGCTAACTCTACCGAGAAGTTCCTCTTAACATTCTTCATACAGTCAAGCTCTCGTTCCCACCAGGCTCTCGCCATAGGTGTAAAATTCCTTTACTTTATGTCTGGGAAACAAGTAAAACATTTCTTTGAGACTTCATCAGATTTTCCTCCAGGATTTTGCTGAATTTGGTTGCATCTCTGTCTGCGGTATTCCCACAGCATGATGCTGCCACCACCATGCTTCACTGTGTCAATGGTATGTTCAAGATGATGTGCAGAGTAACATGGCATTTAGTTTGATCACCCAAAAAGCTCTGTTCTGATCAATACAGATGACAGAACTTTCTTTAATCTCCAGTCTCCCGTGTACCTTTTGGCTAACTGTAGTATTTAAGTTTTTCCTATAAAGATGTGACTGGTGAGGCACCCACAGTGTTTATGATTTTAAGTTCAACTTAAAAACAAAATTTCTCCTGATGCCATAACAGAGTAAGTGAACTGAGCTAGGTTGGATTATTAGTTCATTGTTGCATATGTTTAAAATTATAATTGGACAAGATGTCGGTACTAAAATCAATTATTATATAAAGAAATAAGTCTGATGTATGCCCTTGTGTATCAAAGACATAGAGTTTCTACCATGTATGTCTCTTAACAGTGCTAACTTTCCAACAATGTGTGCTGGAAAGTTTGTTGATATGCAAGTCCTGTTACTTTAAAAACTTAATGTAATAGGTTTAGTGAGCTCACACTATAAAACTAATCTTTTAGTGAATCAGACAAACTCATGCTTATAACTATTCTGAAAATAAAAACTGAAAATGTAAAGCTTTATTAACCTGAAATTGACAAATCTCATATATTTACCTTAAGTTAATGAGAATTGATCAGTTGATTCCACTAAATATATATTGTTTATATTGCAAGCTATTGTTATTGTATCTAACCGCAGCCTCTATAGCTTGAAACTCCTTCAGATTTGTTTGTACGTCTCTTGGTGGCCTCCCTGAAAAGTTTCCTTGTACTCTCATTCAAGGACAACCTGCTCCAGGCAGATTTACAGCTGTGCCAAAATCATTGCACTTCTTAATCTTTAATTTAACTGTACTCCAACTGCGCTCTAACTGTGAAGTGTTCCTTTGTCTCCACAGTGGAGGTTTTGCCAAGGTTTTGACTCAGCAAATCAACTAAAACCTTTTGACTACTCATCGGTGACTCCCTCTCAACAAAACCTTAATGATTCAGGTGGGTCTTATTAAAGGGGGTACATACTTATGCAAACATGAATTTTGTGTTTTGTGGGGGGGGTTAGATCACTTTGTAGAGATCTGTTTTCACTTTGACATTAAGGGTCTTTTTTATTGCCATAAAGCTGATGTTGTAATATGTTGTAATACAGTAAAACATGAAAACCTCTAAGCACCAAAGAGAGAGAAAGAGGCCCATGTCAGTGTTTCATGGCTCACCTTTACAGTTGTGTTCTTTGACTCCTCCAAAAGCTGCTCAGCTCTCCTCTCTGTTCCCCTCTGCTGTGACAGCTTTGGCTTTTAAGCCTGGCACTGTTATCACTCGGGCTTCACATTTTAACAAGCGTGTCATTAACGTCATCTTGTTGAGCATTCTGTCGCGGTGACTGACAGCTGTTTTGACACAGTCTGCTTCGTCGACTGCGCACAGATACGCAATTGCAGGGCTGACTTACAATAATGCAATACTAAAAATGTCAGCGGATCCATTTAACTTTATTGGTTTTAAAGCCAATGGCTAAGGGATTTTTTTATGGCCCACTTTCTTAAATATCGTACGGTGAGATAGTGCTGTTTAAATTGTATTATACATTATAAACTTCTGCAAGTATATGGCAGCAGCTACACCGGAATGTGAGGCATACATTCACCCTTTATGGGACACAATTCAATGTAAATTCCTGTGCAGATAATGTACTTGTTCTCATTCGGGAACCACTGTGTGCTCACGCAGATGGGCAACAACCCCGTTGGCCAAATGTCCCTCTGTCTCATACACAACGGCTCATTCTGTTTACCTTTTAAATGCCAATATATCTTACACATGCCTCTTGTACACATAGAGTTATACTGCACAATAACTGAACTTTAACCCCACATTTGTGGCCAACAAGAAAAAATCCAACACCATTCCATATCTTTTTGTTTATAATACTGTTCTATTACTGTGCCATATCTGAAATTAAAGTACTGCAATAGGATGTTGTTAGTTTTTTAACACAAACCTGCCATTCTTGGAATATTACCGCCACTTGTGAGGAGGGTTTATGTGTCTAGATAGTTCTGCACTTTTGATAATAACTGTGCTCAATCTAATCTCTCTGTTCCTTTATATACTGTATGATTGTAATACTGCGCGACAATGCCCACCAATGTATCAGCTGCCTGGCTACAATATCTCATTAGTCCGGACTTTCTTACTGACCCTGAAGATATCAGCATTATGAAAAATAATGGTGAAACACGATTGTCATACATAAGCCCTTTAAACAATCGCACAAAAAAGAGCCACAAAGCGGGCTTCATCCCATTTCACCAACATATTAAACATTTTGCTGTGAAGAGAACTCAGTTTCCCAAAGTACCCAAAATGAATTACATTGTGGATTATCATGTAATTATGGATCTTTCCAAAGACTGATAGAGCAGGAAAATTGAGTTCTGAATATTTCATAATGCGTAGCACCATCTTTGTAGAGGAAATTATTTAGGGATAGCATGCTCATTTGCAGAATGGATAAAGGTTCATTGCGAGTCACCAGAGTGCAGTAATTGGAAAGCTTCTGTGATTCAAAGGAATCATTCAAAGATGAGCATGTGTGCTCGATAACTGTGCACTCAGTACACCATTAATCCTCAGTCACACACCCAAAAACTATCAGCTGCCATCCAGACCTATCAAGCTGTTGCCATGTGCCACATATAAATCACACTCGCACAACAAATGTGATAAATGTGCACTTTGTGTCTTTTTTCTGCAGATGAGCCCTGGCAGCCACCACGAACACAGCCAAGAACATGGTAACCTATTCACAGACTTACCTATGATTCTGATTTGAAACACAAAATTTAAGCTTTTAATTAAAAAAGAATGGATCCTTTAGACAGTGTGAGTAAAGATAATGTACAGAGGGGTACAACTATCCGACTCAAATATCATCATCAAAGAATGATCAGAAAACATTTAGCGCATAACTTGAAATAATATCAACATCGCCAAGAAAAACCAAACAACTTAAGGTTGGATAAATGACACACTTACATGAACGCTCTGACTGGGATGTAAAAGAATAATTTTGTCGCCTCTAGAAAACATATGAAGAAATGCCAGTTTTGAAAAATGTCATCTTTAAAAGGGAAATCTAAATGTCAGAGAGACAGATACTTTACACATAGAGAGCGCTGCCTTCTGGGCGTAACACAGAAAGGCGTGAGAATAATATTTTTTTCCCAGTTGAAATGAACTGCAATTACCCGTCATCAAGCATAGAAAGCAGCACGCTTCACATCCATAGTCACATAGCCTGGAGAGGAGCGTGGTCACTGTTTGCAACATTAGTCAGGAAATCAGAAGAGGAAAGCACAACAAAAGAAAAAAAAATGTGTTTTTGTTATGCCACAGGGGAAAAAAAACAGAGACTCTGCTTTGTTACAATGTGAATAACGAATAATATCAGAAGTAGGACAATTATTTAATTATTGAAAGAAAATAAGTCTGCCACCATTTCTATAACTGAACAAAAATGTAATGGTTCCAGTTTTTCAAATTAAAGCATTTGTTTCTTTTTCTTGTATTACGTCACAGTAAACTATTTTTGGTTTTGGACCGTCGACTAGAAAAATCCTAGTTGCAGCAATATTCAGATATTACATACAAATGTTAAAAAAAATAATGTGAGTTCACTCAGTGCAGTGGACTTTCAGCAAGTGTGGCCATTCTTATGTATTTGCAGAAAGAAAAACATACAGAAAGTCTTCACTTTCTTTGCAGGTGTTTCCTGATTTTGCCATTTTATGTTATTGCAACACAGCTTTACTATATTGTCATTCATTTCCATGTAAGGGTGCTCACAGGAGAAGTTATAGTAGTTGAAAAATGCATAAATGAACACCTTCATCTGCTTACAACTGTATTACGGTGATATATACAACTACTGCATATGAAAGAGGGTTAAAGTTAAGTGTTAATAGAAAATATATTTTCCTCAAACCTGGAAGTCAATGGATCTAACTCATTTATCGAAGCTCATTGTGCAGCTGTTTCACAATATAACACTTGCAGTTTTCCTGACTTAACTTGTGCATAAAAGCTATTGCGTGTCAGTGTATGTGTGTGTGACTGTGTACAGTCTTTATCTGTGTATGGGTGAGCATTTGGCATGGGGTCATAGCTCTTACCCAGAAGACAGCAGAGATAAAGCAAGTGGAGCAGCAAGCCCTGTTTGGGTTTAAATTTTGCAAGCAGGCGAATGTCAATCTCATGAATAAGCAAAGCAGGGAATAAAGCTTTCCTTGGTCCTCAGTTTGTTTTGAAGTTTGTCCGTATGGAAAATGTCTATGCTTCTCAGTTGGGAATTTCAGCAGAGGCCTGAGTGGGTGATTCAATACCTATTTCAATCATCGGTTCAGGTAAGTTACTGAATAGGAAACAAAAGTAAAGAAGAGGAGGAGGAATGAGCAAACTGAGGTGCAACAAGAGATGAAGGCAGAGGAAGAGTAGAGGTGAGGATGGAGATTGGGGAGATGAAGTCAGAGAAAGGGAGGTAAGCTAGACGAGTCTGCTCTCTGTTCCTGCTTTCCCGGGTCGTGT
Organism: Chromis chromis; assembly: GCA_900302755.1. Taxonomy (NCBI): domain Eukaryota; kingdom Metazoa; phylum Chordata; class Actinopteri; family Pomacentridae; genus Chromis; species Chromis chromis. The sequence continues at coordinate 13,807 of OMNN01085588.1, forward strand.
GTTTTTATATTAATGGCTGAGGTCATGTGTCAGGTCAGGGAGAGCTAATCTTAACTCCCTGGCTGGAGGGCACCTTCAACCCACGGGGCATTTAGGTATCTCGTCAACCCAACAGAGAACCACCGGGCTCTTCTCTTAGCATGCAAATGAGACAGGAACAAATGTCCCATCACTTCTGGGGCTCCATGTCCCAAAGTGCTTAACACTCTTCCTGTCAACCCCCCCTCACTCCAGCTGCTTCAAAAACCCCTCGTGCACCTCCCGCACTCGCTTTTTTCCCTCCCTCTTATGTTCTTTAAATGAGCTTTCCAACTCCACTTCTTTCTCGCAATTCAATTTTACAAGGCCATTATCCTGGGTGTAATGTGGAGGTTAAATATATCGGGGCAGACATTATGTGAAAATAATTAGTGCTAATGAATAATGCACTCATTCAGCTGATGAAGGATGGTTGTCAGGGTAATGGAGTGCAAGGGAGGGGCCCCTCTGACAAATGAAATTAAAATATTTAAACACTGTTTTACGATATTACCAGGCCCTCACACTCTTTTTCCTGTTACCTACTTGCTATACCGAGCAGGCCGTCCTCTCCGTGACATGATAGTTGTGCCATTACTCATGCGCAACACCTGTCTCGCTGAAGACCGAGCCCAGACACAAGGAGGAAATGTCCCTGCCCGGTACTTTTACAGTACCTCACACCACAGCTAATCATCCCAGCCCTGATAATCACTCTGACGCCAATCTTATTGACAGCTGCTGTCCCTCTGCCAGATTATAGTTCGTTCCCTTTATTTATGGCTCCTACACTCATTCGGCCCCTTACGATCTCATTCTGCGCCCATCATGTGACAATGAAGGATGCGGGTTTTAAATCGCCCAGTTTACAGCGCCCTCCCAGCCAATTGGCCTCCTCGAATCAATAATAGTGGACCAAGCACTCTGTGGCTGATAAATGGTAAAGCATCAACACCATTTCATTAGACATGATGGTTGGAGGAAAATGCCTTTGACAGGGGACAGAAATCGCATGAACTAATGATACATGTTGCTCAGTGCTTCAAAACTCTGACCCTTCGGATGGATCAGTTCACCCAATTTGGTTAAAAGCTTCTCCTCCCTTTGACTTTGGCTATTCTAGTGCTTTGGTTTGCTCAGGTTGGTGAGATCTCTGCCACCACCACTGTAAAATAACAGAAGTGAATGAATCATTTGTGTTGCTTACAGCACAAAAATTATATTTAAATAAGTCTACAGCCCTGGCTCTGTGAGACTGATAATGCTAAGATGCTAATGCGAAACAGGTATAAGGTTTACCTCTTAATTTAGTGCCTTTGCATGATAAACAATTGCTAATAAGCCCTAAACACAAAGTAAATATTAGGTTTTACACCAAAGTAATTCACAAATTTAAATTTTCACTTCAAGATGGCAGTAAATTCACTAAAGTTATTAGGGCTAATCCTCAGGGAACATGAATGTTTGTGTGGCAATCCAACCAACAGCTGAGAAGACAATTTATACAAATTCCTAAATGGCAATTTATGGTAGAATCAAAGGGAAAGTCGAAGAGGATTCATCCTCTGGGCACCATCAATGTCTATACAAAATATAACCACAGTTTTGGCCAAAGCCAACACTGCCAACCATAAAGTCATGGATAAAAAAAATAAGATACAATTTTAGATGCTGATGCTAAACAGGTATAATGCTTACCGTCTTAATTTGGTGGCTTTGCATGCCAAACAGTCACTAATAAACCCTAAACACAAAGTAAATATTGGGCTTTTAAACCAAAGTAATGTACAAAGTGAAAATTTGACTTCAAAGATGGCAGTAGATTACAATTTTCAAGGTTTTTACCAAAGTTAGTAGGGCTCATCCTCAGGGGAACATGAATGTTTGTACAGTGATCTAACCAATAGTTGTGGAGACTTTTTGTACAAATCCATAAATGACAACTTGATGGTGGAATAAGAGGGAAATTCAGAGGTGGATTCATCCTCTGGGCACCCTGAATGTATATACAAAATATAATCACAGTCCACCCAGCAGTTGACAGCAAGGTCAAGGGCATATCTGTGAAATTGTCTCTGTAAAGAGATTTCATTTTTTTAATATAATGTTTTAACGCTGTGAGCATCACATATGAAAGTTAGAGTGGAAGAAGAAATCTAGATGTCCTAAATCCTAGGCAATTAAAACCAAAACTATTGTATGTTTAGATGTCACCGAAGGTAATAAGTTTATTGTTTGGCTTTTGTCTTTAGTTTTGTTTTTTGTTTTTTTGTTTTGGTGAACTGATTGTTTGTTTTGTTTGTTTTTAAAGGAAGGCAAAGGGCCCAGAATGACAGATATGTTTCACTATGACACATCCAAATGGAGATATTAACAATGCTTGGCTACAAAATGTCAAACTGGATCTCAGATTGTTACAAATCATGCAGGTCTTTAAGTCAGGGTTATGTTCAGTTTTCACAGGACAATGGGCAGCTGTTATTAAAAAAAAAGTCAATGAGCACTGAAGTGTGCTGCTCTCTCCCTGGGGCTTAGCAGAGACAACTAACATGCTGAACCCGGCCACATCTGACAACTTTCTTTTATTAATCTCATATTTTGCAGATTGGCACCATATACATTTGACTTGCAAAACAGACCTAATTATGGGACCCGTAGTATGGAAGCCACACATCAAACAGTAAGTTACAGTAAAAGCCTATGATCCCAGTTGCATTCTCTCCCTCTCTTTTTTTTTCTCCTGTCCTCTGTTGCCTCCGCACACCAGAAACACTGATTATAACAGGGACATTAAAAGGGAATTACAGCGAAACAATTTACACTTAATGTAGCAGTCATACGAACAGGGAAGAACGATGGACAAAGATATAGCTGTATTAATAATACATGCTTTAATTAAGCAGCTGGGAATGCATAGAGCAAGATCAAGGCACGGGGAAAATACAGACAATGAAAGAAAAGTGGCGGAGAATGGGGGGAAAGACAGCTGAAGAAAAAGAACTGAAAAGGAGAGACCGAATGACATGGAAAGTGTAAAACAGAGCAGAGGGTAAAACGCAGAGGAGGGAGGAGGAGGAGGGTTGGAATATGCTGCTGTGAGTTTTCTGCACACCGTGATTCATGGGCAGTAAATATGCAAAGCCTGATGGCCATAAGGCAATCAGAGGAGCGCCACTCATCTACATGTTGCACAGTGGGCTATAATCCATCTGAGGGGCAAGGAATAATGATACCAGGAAGCAGGAATAAGAGCAGGGTCTGTTTATTACCTCAGACAGATCCATAATGCATACAGATGTGAGGGAGGCACGCTGCAGCCTCTGGCCAGAGAACTCTATTGAAAAGTATGGACGGTAATATTGTTTTTAGTGTAATGAAAGACAATCTGATTTAAGCACCTATTAAGGCAAATCAGTCTGCTGTCATATAAAGTTTTAAAACAAGTGCTCGAGCTGTAATGATTGCTGACAGACTGGAGAGGAGCTGAGATGGATACACTGGGAAGAAGAAGGAGCTAATCTGACACCTCAAAGGCAGCAGCAAGGTCACCAATAAATAATATGGATATTGCAATATGAATGTACACTCATGTAAAGTGAAATAGAAGGTTGCAGTCTGCTCCAAATATGCACATTTTAAGACCTTGCCCATCATTAAGACCATACATGTACCGATAAAAAACCCACCACTGGCAATAAAACTGAAATTCCACTTCTTGGTGTCATTGTGTTTACTTTTCCTTATTTGCACAGAGGCTCACATACGCACATACTCTCGAACTCGAGGACCTCGCTTTCCCGTCTTCTCTCACAGAGGACATTAACACCAGGATCCTACTGGTGCTGGAGTAAGTAATAAATTGTGTTGAACATTGATAAACTAATGCAATTACCTACAGGGCAAGCAAGTCAGCTAATTTAAAGATACCAGGTTTGTTCATGGGGTGGGAGGCTCGGAATAGGCCCCAAGGGTGAAAGATGGCGCCTTTATTACATCTGAGAGGTCAGCTTGGTAGCACTGTATTAGGATTGATCTTTTGATCCCTGCCTGGAACCCCCACATACTGTACCAACCCCATCTGGCTGAGGAAGAAAAAAAAAACAGCTTATCTGGCACAAAGGGTTAACTCTGCCAGCCAGGCAGCCTAATTGAGCACCACACATCTCAGCTACACAGCAGAAACAGGAACCTAGAGGGTCGTAACAAGCCAGGCGTGACTTATTCACATAATAAACCAAGCAGATATCTAAATGAGCCATTGAGCTAGCCAGAGGGAGGGAGACCATTAGGCCACGCAGACCATGGGTACATATTTGTATATCTACAATTGCCCTATCATTTGCATATGTGGCCGGCTATAGAAATGCTAGATGGTGCTCGTACCCAGGGGCCCGGTGACACAACACAACAACTTTGTACTCATTCACGGCATCAAAGACTGAAAGTGATTTACAAGAGATTCTGTTGTAATGAAAACAAAGCGGTGAGCTCTGCTACATGCCCAGCGCTGAAAATGCAAAACCCTTGACATGCCATGAATGTACATTTTCTTGCTTCATAGAGTCATTATCTATGAATATAAGTACCTGACAGATCTCTAGTGTGGAATATTCTTACTCTTATTGTTCAACCTCAGGTAAAACACACCTAACCTGTCAGGCTCTCTGCAAATCTTTAACATTTTTTAGATAAGGTACTAAAAAGTTGTCACATCTTTGAGATTCACTTTAGTTTGGGGTCATAATTGAGATATAACCAATGAATATAAGCTTAAAGGAAACATTTAACATTGAAATGTGCTTATATGCCCTCCTGCCGAGATGAAAAGATTGATACCACTCTCATGTCTGTCTGTTAAATATTAAGCTGCAGCCAGCAGCTGGTTACCTCCTCATAAAGGCTGGAATCAGAGAAATAGCTGAGCTTGGCTCAGTCTTAAAGGCAACAAAATCCAACTTCCAGCAGTCTGTAGCTCATTGATTAACACATTATATCCTGTTTGTTTAATCTTAGCAAAAACTGAAGAGTAAAAAAACAGCAATTCACAGTTTTACCAAGGGTTATGTGCCTGATTATTTCTTGGCCAGTTACTGCTCCTGGCAGAGAAACAGTCTGGCACATAAGTTCCCCTGTTAAACTACGAATTGTTGTTTTTACACTTAGATCTCCATTACGAGAGAAAGTAGGCAAACCTCCCAGAATGTATTCCGTTAATGCTACAGTAGGGATCTGATGTTTGCAAATTCAGATGACACAAAGCAAAACAGGACAGGAATTTAGCACAATTCAACCTGAGCAGATTAGAATTTGTTGATTATGTGTATATTTCATATTAAATCTAGGCATGCAGCTGCATTGTGGGCCCTATAGCTCCAATGGTAGCCAATAAATGGGCTCTTGCTTTTTTGTTTGTGTGTGTTTTCATAAAAAAAAAACTAATAAAGACACTGTAGAGTCATCAGCTTTCTAACTGTGCTGCTAGTCCCCAACAAGATTTGTGTTTTTCATTCAATCCAGGCACATTTAATTAAAGCTGTGAATCAAATTATTGAATGGGGTCTTTTCATTGAAGTATTTTTTAGCATGGTTAAATGAGGTGCTTGTTTTGGGGTTTTGAGACAGTGTTTGGCCTCTTTTTCTTTTTTAATGGAGACTATTTTTTTATGGATTAATGCATCCCAGACATGTAGAAATCAACATATAAAGAACAGATGTCGATTACCAAACTTGCAGACTTGCAAATAGTGCAATAATGCTTTGGAAAACACAGATCTTGCATCAGTGATGTGTTATTCTGGACTCGCATGTGTGCGCTACGTTATTCAGTTCAAACAATAACACAAGGTTATCACTAATCAGCAAAGTCTCGTGGTAATGGGTCAAGGGTCAGCCCTTAATGTGACCTCTGACACATAATTAAATTGCCATCTTTAACCTCAGTTACAACCTGTCACAGAGCATCGGATTACATGCCGCAAATCACTGCATCAATCAATGGCGGCAGGGACGGCAGGGGGAGGGTCCTGCCGGGTCCATCGGTGTCCGCGCAGAGATTATCTTTAATGAAGTTGAACTGTATAGTGATCATGTTAGTGTATAGTCTAATTAGATTCGGAATGACGTACAGCAACACACAGCTATCCTTACAGGGACAAGGAGACTGCAGATAAAGAATCAGAGAGCCACTTGGTTTACTCACGTGACTCGCATCCACTGTAGTCATGCATATATTTTTATGTGAGTTACCTCTGTGTATTAGATTTGGCCTCTTCACATGTAGTACAAATATGAGTGGTTTTATTGGACTTTAGAGGCCTTTTCCAGTACAATTCCATGGAATTACCACACTTGTAAAGAGGTTTAAGGTCCTGGTATGGGACATGCTCATTCTCAAGGATACAGTGTCAACGTTATCAGTGAGATATGTCAAAATGTGAAATGTGTGTTGTGAAAAAGGCCTCTTTATTAAGTCACTAAAGCCCAGTCTACATGTACACAGGTATTATTTAGGTTTTATTCAGGTAGCCTTTTCTATGTCTTTTGGCCTATTGTCCACGCATGAATTCAGTTTTAGGTCACTGAAAATTGACCTTTTGGGAAACTCTTTGAGCATGGAGCTATTCAGGAACTCCATTTGCAGTGTTGACATGTAAACAGGGAGTTTTTGGACTGTGTGTGGTTATCTCCTTTGTTTCCATGAGGCGATTTGTGCAGTTGAAGACATGGCAGTGCTGGTGCTTAAATGGTTACACATAAATGTACAGTTTCTCTTCAACTATATCGAGGAACAGAAGCGTTAGAAACAGTCTACGTATTTGATTCCCCCATTCCTTGATGTGCTGCTGTTGGTATCTCATCGGAAGCAATGCTATAACTTTTTTCCGGCTTCTTATTGGCTGACATGGCTTTAGGGCTGGGGTTATGTCGCTGTCTGTTGGGATGGTATGCTCTTAACAGCACAAAAAAATTGTTTTTTCATTTTATTGTGCATGGAGAAGACAAAACCCTATATACATTTACAGTACTCAGATACTGTACTTTCATAAGTAGAAATCTGATGTACTTGTATTTTTCACAAGTACTGTCATTAAATAATGTATTTTTTATTAACTTGACAACTGTGGCTACTAGTGACATGTCAGAAATAAAAAAAAAATATTAAAATAGAATGCTTTGTTATAGATTAAATCAATGTTGACCAACTACAGGATTATTATATTGCTTGCATATTATATTATATATTAATATTTTTTGTGATCAATTGTTTAATTAACAGATAAGAATATGGAGAGATACAATGACTGAAGACGTCCAGGTAGGTCATGCAGATAAGAAATTAAAGGAAACAAGAAGTAAAGTACCAGAAATAGCAACAAACCAAAGAAGCCACGGCTCAGGTGGCTCTATTTCCTGGCCCACATCATTAAAGAGAAAGGATAAACATTTATAAAGCATGGCTGTAGAGCTAAATTGTAATAATTATTTATAATAAGTGTAGTTGATAATAATATTAATGGTGAAAATAAAACTAATAAGAGAAAATGGGAGCTAAAGTAGGAAATTACTCTGAAATAAACCATTTCTCAGTTTCCTGGAGGCCTGTCTGTGCAGATATACTGAGAATATCCACCCCCCCCCAAAAAAGCAAAACAAAGGAACAAAATTATTTTTTTTTAAAGAAAGCTGCTCTAAATATATTCCAGAGACACCAAAAAAAGTAAAAATCCAGGTTGTATTTGCTCCGAGCACTGCCATGTCTTCACTTGTAAACAGATTAGCTGCAGCTCCAAATGACTGAAGGAGATTTATTGGGATCTGCAGGTTCAGGGCAGCCATGTCTTGATTAATCGATGGCGTTTCCCTGCGAGCAGAGTTACCTGTAACCTGTGGTCATCACACAAGGTTAAAAGGGCTTTGTTAGGTCTTGGCACAGCAGCATTTCCCAACAAACTGAGAATGATGGAGAGGGGATGTTTTTGGGAAGAAATGAGTGTGAGCTGAGTAATAACAAAGATTTCTTTCATGAAATTTTATCAGTGACGCTTTACAACCACAGCTGTCATCCTCGCATATACACGGATTCCACACCAAAACTGCAGCTGGTGTTACAGGGGGGGAGCAGAGAGAAAAAAATGCATCCCCAAACTCAAATAATCCTGAATGACTATGCTGATTATGATTTAGAGGCTGCTAGTTTTGTTTCAAACTGCGCCTTGCTTTGTGGCCAGGGGCCCTGCGTTGTTTAAAGGGTTGTCGGGGTATAAATACTAAATTAATCATGCTTTGGCTCAACTTGCTAGGGACTGAAATTTGCTTATGGAGGCCCATGATCACATAAAATATTAATGGCTTTACAGAGAACTGGCATTGTAGCGATGGGGGCAAGGCGCGTGGAAGCACAGAGCAGCGTGTTGGGAGGGGTCACCGCTGATTTCGAGGTCAGAAACACCTTCATCATATCTTCACTCTAGATTAATGTACAGTTGGTGACCAAAATATGGCACATTATCCGACTATTAGGATGAATTTTGTACGTCTACAAAATTGGTTAAATTGGCATTAATTGGCTTGCACCAGTGTTTTTGTGTTGTGTGAAAACGCAGCAATAATATTCAAATGAATCTGAATATATTACAGGCGTGTATGTTTTTGCATTTTCCAAGTTGTTGTATCTCTATATGACCGACTTCTTGAGGCCCTGGAGGCTTCAGAAAGAAATTTTCACTGACAGACAGCAAACAAAAGTGAGACTTTGAACGAATGCATCCCTTTCTTCCATGCACTTTCAGTTTCATCTGCTTTGTCTATACACTAAAGAGAGAAAAAGGAATCAACATTAAGGCAGCCCATTCCAAAGGTTTATGCCATTTGTCTGCTTGACACAAATCAGAAAGTAAAGATTGAGATAATGGATGACATGCAGGCTGTAAACTTGTTATCCCATATTTCCAGAGCTCACACAGAGAACAAGAACATCCTCGGCCCACTGAGACACAAAGGGAGGCAGAGCTCTGACATCCCTGCATGCTGGTCACATCTCCACAGAAGCTGCTGCAGATGACATGAGACACAATCCTAAATTTTCACTCATTTGTGCAGCTGTTCCATTAAACTATAACATTAAATGTGTCAATCAAACCAATAACATGACAAATCAAAGCTTCTGGGTCTCGCCACGACTACACAGGTAAAACTGCAACCGCTTGTTTGATCAAAAAATTACGCTTGTGCGAGTTTGGTGGCACCACAGTAGGCAAATGAGACAGCAGGAGGGGGCATTTAACACTCCCACACTGAGAGACGGAGGGATGAGGGGAGGTATTTTTGGTGGTGGCGCAGGGGGAAAGGGTTTACATGATTTCTCACAATTATCTCCGTGAGCCTGACAGGCACCAGGGGTGGCCGAGGAACAATGAACTGGTGGACACTGATTGGGTTATTTGTTCTCTCTCATTCGAGGCTGAATTATTGTTGGCGTTTCTCGCTGCAGGTGTAACCCCTCACAGAAGGCAAAAATCCCCTTTAGCCAAACACCACGACTCACATGCACTGATGGTTTAATGAAAGCAAAAGGGTGACCAGTTGGAAAGTAAGTTCAAACTCATGTCAGGTGAGCAGACAACTTAAAATTAAAGCATAGGCCTGATAAACAGAAGACATTTTGACAGAGCACTCTAAGAAAAGTACAGGTGCAACAATTAATAATGGCTGAATTCCATTTTGCTGCTTCAGTTTCAGGTTCCCGGTGTTGCTCACCATTAACACTGTCATTTTAATGGTACATTTGAGCTCAACAGTTTAACAGCTGTTGTTTTCCAACTCTAACAAATGTCAAAAAAGGCCACATGGACAGATAACTGTTATAAAAGTGGTTTCATGTTACTAAAAGTGTACAATAAAAGTGACAAAACCCTGAAACATAAAATGTTTTTTTACAAATGTTTTTTTTCTTCTTTTACGTTTGACCATAAAATTACACTCTTTTTACAAAAAATATATTTTACAAATATTAGCTTTAATTTAAAAAGAAAAAAAATGTTACTTAAGATTTTTTGTTTTATAACCAGTGTAATTACAAAAATATATATAATTAATTTACATACAGCAACTAAAAACAAAACAAAAAACAGTAAAAATAAAACGTCAACATCCAAAATCTGTATTAGTAATTTGATCTTTAACAATATGTGACCATAAAATTAGTTTTACTGTACTTAAATCAGCTAAAGTTTACAAATATTTGCCATTATTTTTATATTTATTTTGTATTCAAGTGTTTTTTCATTTTTCATATAAATGTTCCATATTTTTTGTTTGTTTTTACACCCTTTTTGAAAATGTTGTCAATTTAGTAATTACTAATGCTGTGTTCTAGGAGGTAAAGCTAACTATGACTTGCAAGCATTTATGCAATCAGGATGGTTGCATAATTAAAATAGTGTACATTGCCAAAACAAAACTTTTGAAGTAGCTCTCTGGTCTTAGACTAAACCCCTACAACTCATCTGCGTAGATGTTACACCATTGCTTTCTCTAGAATGTCCAGATTAATAAAATCCCTGCCTTTCTTTCCACTCACTGCATCTAGAGCACACCAGCTCACCTACAACACTGTAAAACAACTCAGTATCACACACTGGAAAGTTGTAGTATTGCAGTAATTCAGCCAGAGACTTTTCAGCCATGTCTATGAGTGGAAACGGCTTAAAGTACAAGTTTTTCTTGCATTTGTTTTACCTGCAGATAAAAGACGCCTCATCTTGTAGCAAACAATTATCACACACAAGGACACTGAATCTATGAAGCTTTAAAAAACAGGTTTGTATTGAATTATAGCAGAGTTTGACACCCAGTAAACAATAAATACAAGATTACATTTGAAAATAATAAACCACTTGGAGGGAGAACCGCTGCAGCTGGAGGTCGCCGACAGCTCCTGCAACAAAAGAGCACAAATGATTTTTGATATTATTGAATTATTATTTACATCATAAATATTTTAGTCAACCCATGCAAAGGCAAGACAATGATTACATTTTCCAAATTTATACAGGACATGTTCTTACCTTAGCATTGAAATTAGTGCAATATTAAATTACCTTACCGATCCAGAGTTTAAAAAAAATAAAAAAAAAGGAAAAAAGTTGATAGGATTGTTTTTCAGGATGTTTGCTCTTTAGGTGAAGAGGAAGGTTTTTTGTTTTTTGAAATGGTCTTTTTTAACTCTTTTTAGGAGTTTTCTTTTTTCACTGCCACAATGGTTTCTTTTTTTGGTAATTTTTTCTTTTTTTTCTTTTCTTTTTTTTGGTTTGGCAGGATGTTTTGAGACCATTTCAATTCTTTATTTTTTGTACAATTCAAAGTAAAGCCAAAAACTGAGAAGCCAAACTTTCATACAAATCATTTAAATCCAGACATAAAATATTTACACACAAGCATTTAAACCAGTCAGTCTAATTCTATTCTGCAAAAGCTATGGTCTGTCATTCAGTTAAATTACAACACAGGTTTTTTCGTAACCAAAAGTTCAACAAACGTGTCTTTGAGTGATCAGCTGTCACACACCAGACAAAGTATTTGCATTTTGTGAACCGAAAAAAAAAAGGAAAAAACAAATCTATTTCTACATTAAGAGCATTAAAAAAACTCAACATTGTTGCATCTGGTATACACATTAAAATAATCAAACTCACACATGGTTCTTCTGCCAGTTACATATGTGTTAAGGGGAAAAAAAGTCTAGCCAAAGTGAAATCTGCCTTGATGGCTTATAAACAGGCATCTAAACGTTATAAAGTTGCTGGATTGTTGCTTGTCCTTCACACCAGTGATGAGCGTCTCACTGAGCTTCATCTGCGCCAGGGACGAGGCTCGTTGTCGTCTTCTTCTTCGTCGTCATCCTGCAGCAATGCATCGTCACTCAGCGACTCTTCTGGGTACTGAGGGGTGGGAAAAAACACACAGATTACTACTGGTGATTAAAAAAGTGAACAAAAAGGCAATTTAAAGTGTAAAGGCCTTTTATTGCACCGTGTACTTAAAAGTCTCAAGAGGGCTTAAATTCTCAACCTGAGTGTATCATCCTGCAGACAGACCAACTGCTTAATGAAAGTACAGGTGGCCAGGCAAAAGCCACAAGACAGTCTTTACTGTAATGTGTAATGGCTCCCTCTTGTGTTCTATAAATGCAACACAACAAGAAATAGGTATTTAATAAGCTCTGCCGAGATAAATCTGAAGAGGATATCCTCACTAAAAGTAAATATTTCCAAGTGGATTTTATAGTAGCATGAAATACCAGCACTGAAAGTCCAATCCTGTGTGACGCTTATCTTTCCAGAGAACTTGACACACAATCAACAGCCCCAATCTGCTACTAAAGGTGCTTCAAATCAAAAATATCCACAAACCTCATCCTCCTCTGGTTCTGCCTCATCAGCATCCGCAGTGCTGAGAGCCGTAGCAGGCTTATGCCAGGCCAGGCGTAGAGTCTGGTTGTTGAATCTCGCTCCATGAAGAGCCGCCTACAGGTGGATGAAACACAGGAGGTGGATACAGGTGCGTCAATAACAGGTTTACCGCAGCTTTTTCTGTACAAAATGTGGAAAATGCATTTCATGGTTTGAAAGTCAGACAAATCAAGAAATCCATCACCTGTTCTGCTTCCGCTCTCGTCTTGTAAGTGACAACCACAGACAGGTTGCTTTCATCAATCTGGCAATCTTCAATCTCTCCAAATTGCTTAAAAATTGCAAAAACAAAACATTTTGGTCACTTAACAAACTAAACGCATTCCTGTGAAACTATTGGAAAAAAATGTTACGGATCTCATGTACATAATGAACAATTATGAATGTTAAGTGACTTTTTTGTTGTTAAATTGCTGTTTTTTTCCAAAGAGTTGCTTCTAATATTACAAGTGTATAATAGTTATTCTCATTGTTTGGTTAATTTTGAGAATACTCAATGGGGTATAAGTATTATAGCTGTTAAACTCAGCATCAGTGACTGTTTATACCTAGACATATTTACAATACTGGAGGGAATGACAAATCCATTCTCATTCTTCCATTATACAAATTAATTAATAGTTTTTACTGTTGTTAGTAACTGTATAGTTTCTGCTTGTTGGGAACTGAATAGTTTCACTGCAGAGTAAAAGTGAGCTTATAATTTAGGTGAATTTTCATGTAGCTACTGTGCACTAATGGATATTGCCAGATGAGTCACTTTAACACCATTTCATTTGTTTTTATAGATTAGATTCTAATTGTATGTTGTTGAACCCTTGGTCAGTTGCAGTTTGCAGCTGTGACCACCAGAGGTCAGTGTTGAATCATTTTGCTACATAACAATTGCAACAGGGATCACAATTAAATCAATGTTTGTAACTGTATTTGATATAAGATGTGAGAGAAGCAGAAAGACTTGTGCATACATTTAGTGTTTAGAATGCAGGCACTGCATAACCACCCTCTGATATTCCACCTATAGCCTCCTTCAAAACATCATATTGGCTCTCTAATGGAGTAATGTAGTTTTAGATTGACTTACAGCAAAGTATGGCAGCAAGTCTACACGGTCTGTGTCAGCGAAGCCAGAAATCTCCAACGCTCGTGGTCGATGGTCCACGACTGCATGCATTGGTACGCCTCTTCCTCGTCCCCTGGTTCCCCTTCCCCGGGACCTGACGGCACCACGGCCCCGAGCGAGTACGCCCCGGCCTCGTCCTGGTGACAGGAGCCCCCTTTTAGCTGCCTGAGAGGACAAAGACAAAACAAAGCACTTAATATAAAACACATAATTGCAGTGGAGGTGAAATTCCAACAGATCATTTGAAAATACAAAAGTAGGAGTGCTCAAGTGGCTGCTGTGGAAGCAGCATTTTTACCCCTAATTTCAAGCTTATGAGACAGTTTTCTCTTTCAAGTTCAATTCAGTACCTCAATTTGCAGCTGGGTGTATTTGATCTTCAACAAAGCAGTGTCCTCTCCAGCCTGAGTCTTCTTGTACAGGTCCAGCTCTGCATCCAGCAGTTCTTTCTGGGCCTGAGTGAGTAAAAGCTGGTTAAGTACAACCCGAAAGTTTTTAAACCAAAATGCTGGGGACCTACCACTAATGAAAACTACAGAAGGAAAGCAAGGAAGTGTATGATATGTGTAACTGCTACAACCCGTGTTCAGTCAAAATCCAGTAGAAACCAAGATCAAAAGAATCATAACCCATTAGGTTTCTATGTGTAGAGCTTTGTGTGGAGAAATCTGTGTTTCATGGATGGCACTAACTGGGAGAAAACACTACCTGAGCCTTGCTTTTAGCTGTGCGTAGCGGGTTGCTGCTGCTTGAGATTCCCTTTATTTCTTCTTGCAGTTTGGTGATGCTCTTGGTCAATGTGCCTAAAGTTTCCATGATCTTGGCTTTATCCTCTGCCTTCATTGCTTTATTCTTCTCAAGTTTGGATATCAGCAACTATGGAGGGAAAAAAAATACAGTCATATATTTAACTTTTGTTTGTGCTGCTTTCTAACAGAATAATTAATTACAAAACAGCTGTTGTGAAGAAAATTATTTTTTTACTTTATTTTTTTTGTCATGTCACCTTAAGTGCAGAAACAATTCAACACTAAATCTACACAAACCGATCAAAGCAGAGTCTAGTGGCTGGCTTTGAGGCATAAATGGCGAGTTAGACCTCTTTTACAGCACACACTGAAGTTCAATTTTTGTATAAAGAAGATGCAAAAATCTTAAAGCAGACAAGCAATAGGTACACTTCAATGTATATTCCAAATCTTCTTACCTTCTGTGTCTCAATGTGCTTCTCCAATATTTCCTGCTTCTTCTTTCTCACATCCTGCTGTAGTTTTAGGGCTTCCTGTGAAGGTAGTTACGGGAAATGATTAGATAGATTTTGGCCTTACTTCTGAATCTTTCCACTCCCCTTTTCCCACCATTCAACTATTTCTCACCTGTTTCTTCTTCAGGGCTTCCTCTGAGGTCCGCTGGGCTGCCTTCAGAGCAGCAGGATTGTATACAGTCTTTGTGAGGCCCATTGACGTTGAAAATACCTGAAAAAGTTACAGCATTCAACATTTAGATAAGAGAACGAGAGAAATTCCAAAAGAAAATAAATGATTCTGAACACAGAGTGAACACTTACTTTTTCAACAGGAGCTGCCGGCTTGGCAGAGAAACCTAAGCGGTCCTTCACTGACAGTTTAGAAGAATTCTGCACAAACAGGTGGAAAAAAAGACATAATGTTTATACACACCTTGTGCAGATTTTGACAAGTATATGAAAAAGGCAAAATCACCCACACACACACCTGTGAGGCTACACTGGGATCCTGGGAAGGCTCAGAGTTTGCAGGGAGCATGGGTCCGAGGCGATCTTTGACAGACTGCTTCAGGGATGTGGTTGAAGGCTGCTGAAAGACAAAAGGGGTATGAATCACATTATGATGGCTTAATGGAATGCATTTTAACAGACTATTGTTTAACCTACATTTAGCCAGTATTCTACCAGCATAGGAGAAAAAAATACACAACCTGTAAAACCTTTTAGTCCAAGACATTTGCTTAGATTACATTCTAATTCTTCTTGTAACAAGGCAGCAAAACTCAGAACACCAATAATCACAATGAATTAAATTGTTTTCAAGTGCATCTTATCTAAAAGAAAATGACCTTTTCAGGAAAAACTGCTTCAAGCTAACACTACCAATGTTTTCTGCTTGTGCAAAGACAAAACATATTAGCAGTGACAGTTTAAAAACATTTACCATGGCTGGCTGTGGCTGAGGCTGCTGCTGTGTGTGGGACTGGCCCAGTCCATCACTCCCGTCATCCCGAAACCAGTGAACCCTGATGAAACGGTTGTTGAGCACAGCTTCTGTGCTTTGCATAGCCCGCTTGGCCTCGTCTGGAGAGGCAAACTGGATCAGGGCCCCCTCTGGGTCATTCTGGTAGGCCACCTGTAAAAAGAGATTAAAAAAACGCATTATGACGGCTGCATTAACAATGACACCAACAACAAAGATTCATCTAAAACACTAGCAGTGTAATTGTATTAGAATTCCTTCACCCTCTGACACCAGACTCACACATATGTAATGTTCACATATCAGCTACCTATCAAATTACATCCCTACTGCACTGCACTACATAGCAACTTTATTATATCATTATATTACTACTATAATGCAGAGACTTTCATATCTATAGTAACACAGGCACTGACCTGCAGGTTGACGATGGTACCAAATTTGCTGAAATGTTCATTGAGTTTGCTGATGTTGTTGAGCTCGGGGGGAATTTGCCGAACAAGCAGCTTGGCATTCAGAGAGAACGGAGGTCTTTTGTGGAATCCCTGGTGGTTGGGTTTGTTAAAGTTGGGTCTGAGATGAGAAGAGAAATTATTTAACAATTGGATGAGAATGGTATTAAAGCATAAACCTGTCAAATGTATGCAATATGTTTCTGTATATTACAAAAAAGTGTGCCTTACTTGTCAAACCAGGGTTTCTTGGGAGGCAGACCTCCATCGTGAGGGAGACCAGGCCTCTTCCTCGATTCAGATTCCATGACGATTCTCATATTGTTGTTAGGAATCTTTTCTGGAGAGGGACAAACACTAACAGGTCAGTTCTGAGACTACAACATGGCTCCAAAGGAGAATACAACTCTTGAGCAATTTCAAACATACAGCCAAAACCCAAATAAGATAAGATAAGATAATCCTTTATTCGTCCCACGACGGGGAGATTTACCTTGTTACAGTAGCAAAGTGGATAGTGCAGCAAGAAACATATAAGATACAAAGTAAGTAAAATAAGTGTCATAAGAAAAATATGTACAGAACTACTAAGTATAAAAAAATTACAAAAAAGGTTAAAAACTGTACAGAACCAACAAGTAGCAACATGAAGTGATATTGCACAATGTAAATGATGAGAAAAATAATTAGTAATAATTATTGCACATGTGGATTACAGTAGCAACTGCTCCTACACAATCCAAACAGCACTGCCACGTTCAACTGACCCAGGCTCGTTTAGGAGATGCTCCAGGTAGTGACCAGTGCCAATGCTACCATTTAGATAGCTGCTAACTGCTAATGCTAACTGCTAATCCAGGGGTGGACAACCCTGGTCCTCGAGAGCCACAATCCAGCACGCCCCAGATGCCCCCCTCCCCCAACACACCCGACCCAAACGACCAGCCCATCATCAAGCTCTGCAGAAGCCTGATAACGATCCTGATCATCTGAACCAGGTGCGCCGGAAGAGGGAACATGCCGGACCGCGGCCCCCGAGGTCCAGGGCCGTCCACCCCTGTGCCAATCCAACACAGCACTGCCACGTTCAACTGACCCAGGCCCGTTTAGGAGATGCTCCAGGTAGTGACCAGTGCCGATACAGGGATATTATTGCACATTGTGTCTGTCTGTTGTTGTGTCTGTTGTTAGACAGTTGTTAGCCTAAACATTGTGTTTAGGCACATTTGCATCAACATACAAATCATGTTGATTTGCATGAGTTACATTATGTGCTGCAAACTGACCTCTGCATATCAAAGTATCAGCATAACTTTATCCTCGTAGTTTCAATCGTAGCATCTGTACTTGGTTGAGTTAGCTCCAAGACGTTAGCTCCAAGACGTTCCACCTCTCATCTAAGAGGCTTCATCAGTTCTAAACTGGTTGAGAGTTCCAGATTTTATACTCTTCAGGATCCATTAACCCTATTGAAAGTCCAGTCTGCTGGGTGAGTGTTGCCCCTCCCTCATTATGCAAGTCATTAGGTCATTCCCTGTCACAATGGGGTTCATTAGGGCCCTTTGTGGCCAGGTGTGAAAGGTTTCTGTTCTTTCACACCTGGCCACAAAGAGCCCCTAACAAACCCCAAACGATTTGCATAATAAGGGAGGGGCAACACAAACCCAAAAGACTGGAGTATTATTCAATAGTGTTAATGACTGAAGAGTATAAAACCTGGAACTCCCAACCAGTCAGTTTAGAACTGATGAAGCCTCTTGGATGAGAGGTGGAACGTCTTCCAGCTAACTCAACCAAGTCCAGATGCTACGATTGAAACTACGAGGATAACCATGACCTGGATGACTGAGAATCTTCACAGACAGCATAACTTTAATCTTGTGTCAGCTCATGTTTTAAAATATACTCTCCCCACAGAAAAACTTGTGAATAATTAATTCCAAAAATATATGTTCTATCAACAAATAAGCAAACAAGTGGACTCTTCTCAGTATTTGTGCAGCCATCTGTTTTATTCTGCCTGCTTTCATGATAGGAGAATACTTTCTGAACACTACTAAAACAAAAGAAATCATGCTGGGAACAATCTGACATTATCTTAACACTATCAGTCTTCTGAATCCGGCATGAACTGACTTGTTGAGGCAGCTACTTTGTCAGCGGCTGCATTAAGCGCATAATATGCATCTGAGCTCGAAGGTCTTTTAATTTAAGTACCTAAAGTAATGAGCAAACTTGACATTTACCGCTGAAGCCACTCAAATCCTGGCAAAGATGTCTTGTAAAGATAATTGCCGCTGTACTTTCAATATAGTACACCAAAAGCAATGCTAAAATCTAGTATGTGTGTTTTCAAACTCTGAATGGGACTAAACAAGTAAGTGCTAAAATACTACTAATAAAAATAAATGACCAATGCATTCAGATCAATTAAAAATAAAAATAAAGACTAGACATGGCTCTCGGTAAGGCAAGCACATGGAAGAGCTGGTTCATAATGTTCTGATATTATGTTACACAATTCTATTTATGCGCTGCAAGAATGTTCTGTTCTGCTTTTTTTTTTTTTGTGTGTGTGTGTGTGTTGTTCCAGAGACGGAGAGAAGAGACAAACGTACACATGTGGTAGTATTTTTCCAGCGGAGAAAAAGTCAAACGAGGAAACAAGAGGATGTGTTGTAAATCTGTTACAAACCACTGGAAGGTTGTGAGAAAAACGACTGGCATGGTTCCAGAGGGAAATGGAGGTCTTGGAAGTGCAAACTTTACAGGTTATAACAGAGGCTTTAAATGCTGCTTTGTTCGTACATCCTGAGACAATCTCTTGAAGGAGCCGCGCTCAAAGGTTCGCTCTAGTCGCAGCGTAACGTGCCTTTCGAAAAAAATCCTACTTTTGTTTCAGCCAGACATTTTTATTGAAGGTGTACAGCAACAAAAAGGCCACAAATTGTTGTTTCGCAGTACCAGCCACGGCGGTGAAGTGGAAAGGGGGGCTGGGTTAAGCATTAATAGTGCTTTGGCTCTGTGCAGAGTGTGCGATGCTTTTTGCACGCCATCAGTAGGCAGGTCCACGGACTGGCACAGACCAACCTGCGGCTCTGCATCCTTGATTAAACAAACCTCCTTCCTCAGGCCAAAGCACAGGAAAGTACAGCGACTAGTGCAACAGCTGCAGAGATGTCGCGTGCCATGCCTGAATGCCAGAGCTAGTTTGTTGTTTTGTTTTGTTGTTTCAGGTTACTGCTTTCCTGTCTTAATGAATTAAAAAATGTCTTCCTACACACTGTATAGGGTAGCTTCCTTTAGGAGTTAAACAAATAGAGGTTTCAATCAATATACAGTCCACAACACAGAATCCCTTTTTACATTATTACAGATCAAACACAACTTTTTAGTTTTTTAAGTGTCATTATATAACACATTTACAAGGGGGGAGCTACACCCAAAATACTTTACACTCCAATACGTTACAAGTTCAAGTGTCATCCTGCTGTCGCTTAGATGATATACACTATATTGCCAAAGGTATTGGGACACCCCTCCAAATAACTGAAATCAGGTGTCCCAATCACTTCCTTG
>OMNN01085590.1:0-15521 GCA_900302755.1 Chromis chromis
GATGCTTGATCAGAATGGGGTCTAGGAAGTTTGGAGGTCAAATCAACATCTTGGGCCATTGTCATGTTCCTCAAGATGTTCCTGATTGGTTGATGTTTTTGCCATGTGGTGGGGTGCATTTTCCTGCAGTGACGTTTGGGATTTCCATTTGCATGAGGGAGTGTGCTTGTTCTGGGACAATGTTTATTTTGGTGTCTAAGTCTCATCAACACGGATGTTAAAATCCAAGGTTTTCCAGCAGAACACCACATAGTACCAATATGATCAATGTTATTCACTTCACCTGTCAGTGGTCATAATGTTGTGGCTGATCGGTCTGGATTTGCTTAGATGGGCACAAACTGAGTGTGCTTATAGGAAGAGGTGCAAATATATTAACTTGAGAATCTGACAATTGGATTCACTTTGTAAATGAAATGAAATGAAATACTTTATTGTCAAATGCACAGAGATGAGAGGAAAAAAGAGAAAGGAGGAGCAAAATACCTGAAAGAAATGGATTTCCTTGTAAGTTGTGACACTGTTGATGTGTCTTTTATTAACATTCAGCCAACATTTGTACTGACTGGACAAATGATTCAGCAGTCAAATTTGTGTCAATGTTGCACTTCAGGTTCTCCTTAAACACACCTTTAGGCTTCCTGGATTCCCATAATGCAACTCTAGACACATCTGATCAATGGTCCTGCCTTCACATTCCCTGTTCATAATATAGGCTTTCTGTTATATTTGAAGTGTCAATGTAATGTGAGGTCAACCCTGATGACATCACCACCATGTCATTGGGATAAATTGAACAAAGCTCCTGCAGGCCAACAGAGGACATTATACAACTGATTTAACAGGCTGTGTTGTTTTTCTTATGATGAGTAAACTGACCCCGAGTAAAATCAATGGATTGGATTGATGGATTTATAGAATATTCTATAAATCTATGAAAGACTGTATTTATGGTTTAGGCCTTATTTTTGGATTTCATCTCTTGTTTAAAATCCGACTTCTGTATTTTACTAGTTTCATTTTTGTCATATTTGTTCTTATTGGTGCATTTGAGGTAACTACAGTCTCTGGGGCTTACACACTGAACATGCCAGGGATGGGGAATAAATGAGTGATAGCGGAATGGCTGCCAGTAAACCGACATAGTCATTAAAAGTGGCTTCAGGCTGCGTTTTCAGAACAAAAAACTGCATCTAATTCTTATAGATTTATGTCAACGGTTCACTGCCTCCACAGCAGGAGCACTACCGCACATTATGCCAGTGTAGGCAGGTTTTTGCCAGACTTTATGATTTAGCTTTCATATTTATTTATGGTATAGTATAAGGATTATAGGAACCCATTCATTTGAAAATGTATTTATTGCTGAGATCTTTATTTTGTATGAGGTTTCCCTCAATGATCAGCAGCTTGTTTAGAAAAGCCTTGCATCAAGGGCCTTATTATTCCAGTGGAGTAAAAATATTAAATTCAGTTCTTCCAAGCTTGGCTGCTATAATGTTGAACAATTTTGTACTTTCATTACAAAGCACAGCATGTTGGTGATTCAGACATCCCAGTGGAATTTTGATTTACTTAACACTCTTGCTCTGTTCTTTTCTTAATAAGCACCACAGTCTCCTTCCTTACTGCTAAAATGGTCTCCTTCAAAATAACAAAGGACAAAGAAGGAACAAATAAAGTCAGAGGGGATATAAGGGAAGCTGGTCACTTTCAGCCATTCAGATTACTGATTTACAGTTACAATGTTTGCTTTATTTGACTTATGATCCCACCCAATGATCCCAAAGGTTGAGTATACTCAGGAAAACATCCTGCAGGGAGGTCAGAGGTCACTGCCACACTCTTGAACACTGATGACATGGCCTGACATCATTAGTCTGATTCCTTGGCTTTGTCATTGCACCCCAAACTCCCATCCACCCCTCAGTGTGCAAGACTCCGTGTGGTTGGGACAGATGTTCGCTTCCAGAGACGACCATCCCACCCATCAGAGCCTGGGAACTGTGAAAGCTCACCTAGCCTGGGCTCACTCTGGTGTTCACACATATCCAATGCCTTCACTTGGAGGGGTCGGGCGCTCAGCCGTGGGACTGTGGGTGGGGGCGGGTTGTTGTGCCTGGTGCAATGCTTCTCCCTCCGCCCTCTTCCATATCCTATTGATGTCCCAAAGAGCCCAGGTTAGAGGTCAGCCCTTCAGAGGTGGTAGGGTCAAACCTCATCTCATGAATATGGAAGAACACTGAGCTCAGGGGACCATCTGGTCGCCCCCAATGGAAACTAAACAAATGGGCCTGCTGAGAGGGTGCCATATTAGTGTAATTACTGTGGACTTCCCAGGCCTCGAGAGCAGAGTCAGTACTTGTTGGCTCCCTCTTTGTACCCAGCATCTGCAGGTGGATTAGACGAAACTACTACAGGGAACCATGATTTAAACATATCGGGAGTTTATTGGTAGTTTAGTATCGCTTTTTAGAATACAGCCTCTAATTTCTCTTGTGTCTAAGCACCTGATTTGTTTATAATTTAGTGAAACTGCAACTGGTTCCTGTTCCTTTATTCATAAAATGTATTTTCATTGGAAGAAATTATCATCATACTCTCAAGGTATACTGTTTTACTGTGTAGTGTTTTGTTGTCAGTTTTGATTTTGTTTAGGGGTTTGATTGGTGGTTATAATATGTTTTGTCAAGTGCTTAAGACACTGAATATATGATGTCCTCAGCTCAGGGACGTTTGTTGCATTTCATATCCAATGTTCTTTGTAAGCTTACTCTACCATCAGCTATCTAAATGAAAGAATTAAAAAAACAAAAACATAAATGCTTCATCCCATTAACACATAGAGTACAACTGTAGTAAAGATACTACAAACAAAGGCACTTAATTTTGCGCTGACTTTCATAGATTTAAAATTAATACTAGCCCTCAGGACAAAAAAGACATTTTATGGTACAGTATAATTAGAGGGTAATGGTGCCCATACAACAAAAATGTGTATATTGTTAAGTGGGCAGTCTGACATTTTATATGTGACTTGATAGTTTTATATGATACATACAAAGAGCAATGACCTTTCTATAGGCTATGAATGTCTAAGAAATGGTGTCGAGCCGACTGTCTGGTGACCTTGATAAGAATCTCATCCTGTTTGTCACACTGTGAGTAGCTTTGTGAGGCCTTTCACCAGAGGCGAATCATGGGTCAACCTCTTGCTGTCATTCTGCTCTCCTTTCTCCCTCTTTCCCTCATTTACTCCTCCCAAGAGTGAAAAAATACAATGCAGCTATGTGTGTCATTGGCTGTGCGCATATATATGTGTCTCTGGAGTGTTTTTGTTTTTTTTCATGTTTGAGTGCAGTGAACAGTGCACCTATTCTTTTGTCTTGCTCACTAATACAGGTGACATGGAGTCAATGAAAGCAGAAGCATCAGCCTGAAGATTTCAAAGGGAGATTGAAAGGGTTTGGATACTTTTCACATCTGACAGCACTGTCTGAAAGCTTTGTGATGGCAGAAATACAAATATAGGACCACTAGAGCCAAGGTGACATCAGAGCAGTTGTGTACATATAAAACATCCTAAGGTGTTGTGTTTGGTAAGACTCACACTTACATAATCCAAATGAAATCTTTGGTGAGTTACATAAATTCCTGTTATAATATTTTTAACTCTCTTGTAAATGATGGTTTTTGCTAGAGGGGCTCTGTTGGTCGACCTTTCTCTTAAAAATGCCGCAAAGGTGTTCTGTTGGATTCAAGTCAAGCAACATACTTGGCCAAGTCATGATTTTCAGTTCGTTCTTCTTTATAAAACTTTTGTGTGATTCTGGCAGTGTGCTTTGGATCATTATCATGCTAAAATATTCCTCCTCAGCCAAGCTTCTGCAGACTGAGAGTCATCTTTTGAGCCAGTATTTTGGTATATCCACAGGCATTCACGATGCCATCTATAAATGCCATCTCCCCAACACCTCCAGGACTATGCATTCACTGTGGTTGTCCTGGCAAGGTTCGTGCCAACCATGCTGGCCCCCATCTGTGCCAAACAAATTTATCTTGGCCTCAGCGGATTATATAATGTGCTCCCAATATTCATCAGGCTTCTTTTTTATTTGTTTTAGCAAAGCTTCATCTTGCAGTTTTGTGCCAAAATTCAAGCAAGGTTATTTTTTCTTGGATGTCATTCATAGAGGTTTTACATAGTGAACTGTTCTTCACACTGTCTGAGCTGTCACAGAAACTCTGATTTCCCTCAATAGCTTCTGTGCCAAGTCTGAAGCACTTGGCTGTCAATTTTTTAGAGCTAGATTATACAATTAGCATGCTGTCTGTGGAGTCATTTTGGGAGGACGGCCTCTGTGCTGTGGATCAAGGCTTATAGTTCTACACAAATAAGGGCGTGGCTGCTTTGAGTGACATGTGGGTGCCTTCATATGACAGTTCATGGCCCAGAAATGCGTTTACATGTCCTGCCTCAGCTTCACTCAGGCTCCACTTCTTTGCTCATGTTTGATTTAACCAAGAGATAGGTGGAGTCAGGAACTGCGTAAATGCTAACGGACAGAGCCACCATATTAAGCTTCAAAAACACTGTTTAGGCATCCAGTATGTGATGTCATGGAGGATTGGTGCATCTTTATATGCAGTCAATAAGGAATACCCAGAGTGGAAGTCACTCTGGAATGTTGTATGTATCTTTTTTTTTAACATGTAGCTGAAATTCTACACTTTAAAGTTACTTTTAGTCGTGTTAAGAAGCACTAACTCAAGACTGTATTTTGTAAATATATATTTTACATACAGGTGTATCAACACAAGGTGAGAGCAGAAAGCCTTTATGTTCAGAGAGGGTGAGCCTACAGCTTGCCTGTCGGGCTGAGTGGCACTAAAAGACTCAGAGCATGAATAAATCACCACAGTTTGACCCATTTAAATACCAAATGGAACCATACTCTCCACTGGGAAACTACAGGCGTGCTTCAACACACAGCCTCATTTCCATGATGGAAGCAAGGAGCCACTGGTAGACAGTGGGGCTGCGGGAGTCACACAGAGATCTTAAAAGTACTTCTGGCATGAAGGTATTGCCTTTGGCTCAGGGTCAAATGAACAAATATGACCCAATTGTAGCCTGAGGTGGGTGATAGCACGGTAATCCAATGATACTGTAACCCTGATTTGAACTCAGCATTTCTCAGCTGCAGTGGCTGAAGGAAAATTCTCAGTCATGATTATCTTCTTACAGCTGCCCCACAGCGTGACCTTCCGCCGTCCATCTCTAATTGGTCATGGAGTTACTCAGCAGCAAAGTCATCATAACTGGCTAATGGATGCCTCTGTTCACTTAACTCCCCGGTGCTTTAACAATTCTCGTAATGTAAGCCAAGTAGAGCACATTAAATTTCTGAAAAAAACATAAATTTTTCAGTTAACTTTGTGGGCCTAGATTCACCATCTTTTTTTCAATTAAATAATTTTCTATTCCCTTTGGAGGAACAAAGATTTTAAAAGCTAACCTTTGGCCCTGCTGGGCTTATTCATTCATAAGACTTCAATCACACAGTTAAATTACTAATGAGATGCCCGTGGTTTGACCATGGTAGATGTGCAGATGTAGTTTCACTGAGCTGGTTTCCACCTGCCACCACCACTGCCACCATCTGTACGACTGTCCCAGAGTGTGTGTCACTTCTTGTCTGTGGAGCTTATTAATATTTAAATTCCATGTTTGTCTGGATGTGCTCAGTGACAAGAACCACAGCAGTGGGAAGGAGGGAAGGATATGGGTAGCAGGGCTGTGATAAGCAGGGTGGAGGATCAGACAGGAGGTCATCGCTGATATGAACCTGTGAATACTTGATCTTTCTGTTTCTGTCTATATCTGTGGTTCTTTCTATCAAGAGAACAATGAACTCTGTCACAGCATCATATTTGAAAAGGACATTTATTTGACTGTTGATCATAGACCCTGAACAAGTACAGTGACTCCTACTGAAGAAATATTACATCCTGTGAATGATGATTACCTGGAATCGCCCAGTGGTTGGTCTGAGATGATATCTGACAACATGTACACATTGACAGAAACTCACTTTCACTGGAGCTGAGTTAGACTGCATGATGCCACCAAAAAAGACTGCAGCAGTAGTGGTAGACAACATGGTGACAGAACCAGGAAACTCACACTTACAAATGCTTGTTGTGACACTGTGACAACTGACACAATGGGGTAGAAGACGGCTGAATGAAAAAGAAAAGCAGCCTCACATTAGCCAGTGTTACTTAAACAGAAATCTGTTCTGCTGAGTGTGGAAAATTGAATGTATGCAACCTCAGCTTTATAGAGAAAAGTACAGAGCAGCACAAGGTGTGAATTTTATGATTTGCAATACTTTTGCATAATATGCTTTAAATTCCTTGTGATATAAACAGTTCGATGTGTTGGTCCAGGCCAGTAAAAATACACCGCCTGTGTATGATACAGAAACGAGACATGATGTAACACTTGCATTAATTGCTCATTACTCATTTTAAAAGACCGATCTCCAGCAGCATCTCTTGGCTGGTTGTGAACATAGCTGCAGCTGCTCTGTCTGGCTGCGATGGTGAAGCTGTGGCTGGATATATGGTTATTGTTCCGACTTCAGCTGCTGCTATGGTTCAGTCTGTGGCACTATGGATGTGTCCAGCTGTTGCTATTTCAACCTGCAGTGCTTCTCTGACTGTGAGTTTATTTAGGAGTACATTTGCATTCCCTCACAATACTTTCACAAGGGAATGCTAAAGGTATTGCAAGGTAACGCAAAAGTTTTACAAGGGTATGTAAAAGTATTTTGAGGTGACACAAAAGTTATTGCAAAGTAGCACAAAAGAATTGCAAGAGAAGGCCAAAGAAGTGGGAGGTAACACATGGGCAGTCCCCAAAAAATGATCACTGTGCACTTCAAGGAAAACTGTAGCCTGACCACTAAGTATGTTAACACAAGCAGAGAGATATGTGCATGGAGATGTCTTTATCTGGGGAAAGGTCATTGGTTTTAGAAGTAACCAAAAAGCAAAACACTGGAACAGAAGAAAGAGAGAAAGCCTTATATGAAATATGAGGGACATCATTGACTCTTGGGAGGGCAGAATGATTTGATGAAAGGAAGAACATACTTTTTCTCGGGAGCCACCTCTCTTACTCTTATGACATCTTTATAATCTGCAGAGGGCAGTTAAAATCTGTACTTTGCCATATTATTGCCCTCTGCAGTGGAAAGAAGTTCACAGTAAAGAGTTATTGCCGAGTGCAGTGTGAAAGTTTGCCACTTACTTGAGTAAGCCATTGCAAAACTGAATGTCGAGGTTAGAGGCAGGGCCGCATTGTTTGTTTACTTAAAACGATATTTACTAATTATTCAAATGTAACGAGGCTCAGCAGAGTTGCAACACTGCTTCACTGTGTCCCTTTGAAGAGCACTCTTTATTGATTTACCCTAATGAAGCACTTTAAAAAAAAATAAAATCCCAAATGTATTCCAATTACTGCACTGAATCCTGCAGCTGCAATTAGTCCCAAAGCTGATGGTGTGTTTTGGGCCATGCAGGGATCAGCCGCAGAGGTCAATTCTAACACACTGTACAAACAACTGGCTAAGAAGGCATTGAGCCTTTTTTTACAATAAAATATAATTTTTGGTGTAATCCATTTGTGAGTAATCTGTGTTTATGCACAATTATGGAACTAAGGGCAGCCTATAGTATTCATCAAACAATTAACAGCTGTATTGTGGCAGTATTTCCATAATAGAGCCACTCTATTTGTGAAAGTTGGTCATTCTGTTAAAGTTAAAAGACCCTTTAAGGTAAATTCTCAGGAGTTTTCCTGTCCTTGACAACCTCCACCCACCCACTACCTTCTCTTGAGTACCAGCTCTCTCTCTTTAGAATCAGCATGATTTATAAGGGCTAATAGCCGCCTACTCTTCACGCTCTTTAACTCTCCATCTATTGATATTAGTCAGCCAGGAAATGGAGCTAAATTATCCCATTCACCGAGAGACTTTAACAGTCCACGGAATTTACCCTCTAACTGAGACTTTTGTACACTGCAACATTAGTGCAGGGCACACAAACTGGCATATCTTAACCCAGTGACATCTGCTTATGCACACAGCAATTTAATTATGCATACATTCTCATCATGTTATGGAAATAATTCATTGCGATACGCCCTTTTTACTTGCTACAGACTAATACGGCGCAGCAATATAAACCAGCATGAAAAGGCTATCAGCACTCCCAATATAAGATGAAAAAATAGGAAAAAAAACAGACAAAGGAAATACTTCATAGGGGAGCAGAGTAGTTAAGGAGGCCATCCACCCCCTTTTTCTCCCCTCATCCAAATACCCTCAGAGAACAGACTGGTAAACCACTTCATCAGCCCCCAGCACATCAGTCCTGCCATATATGGAGAGAATTGAGTGGGAAATAAGAGATAGAGAATTCCATCACTTCCCTCACTTCTCCAAATGTAAATCCTCTTCCCCTCTCGTTCTAATCACTCTTGTATGCTTTTATTCACCTTGCTTCTTCCCAAGTGGGGCAACCCAGCCTGTCATTTTATCCAAATCCTTGTGCTCACTGGGCATTTTTTATTTTATTTTTTTGTTGCAAAAAAAAAGCACTGGCAGGCTGAAGGGATGAAGTGCTTTGTACTGTATCTTTGACAACATCTCATCCTCCTGACAGGAAAAGTGCAGTGTTTCTTTGAAAATTTGAGATATTTTCAAGCTGAAGCACACAGAGCAGCAGAACAAAAAGGTGGAGTGTTTTGAACAAGAAAAGGTGCTGGGTAAAGCGCTTTTATAGAGACAGCTGCTTCAGCTCTCTCTACTCTGTGCCTATTGAAAATGCCTGAAAAAGGCGCCAGTGCTCTAAAGAGAGACCTAGTGGGCACAAGGCCTAACATTTTCTTTAGGATTATTTCCTCCCCCCATATCTTCTGCCCGTGGACACACACACATTAGCGGCAGGATGACTATCTCTGCCATCAGCATCAGTAAAAAGACAAATTCTGACTCCGAGTCTCAGACAGAGCGTGTAGCTAACAAAGAGCAGTTGTCTTTGTTCAGCTGGTGCAGGAGAGGGAGGGGTGAACAAGGAGGGATAAGGATGGAGGATGGGGAGAAACAGCTTTTCCTTTTACCCGTACGGACACAAAAAGAGCTGAAAAGCAAAATTTCCTCCTCTAATCATACACATATACACACATTCACAATTCAACCTGCTAAGACCCAACAGCCTGAGCTACGTCTTATTCAACAGGATTTTTTGCTTACTCAGATGAGTGCTTACTTATGCTTAGATACTAAATATGAGTGTATAATAATAATAAGGCAATATACTGTACATATAATTGTGTTCTGTTCTGAAAGATGACTTTACTGCTAGCAAAGGTTTTTAAGAGTCTGGCCCTGTGAGCCTGAGCTGTAGCCTACTTTTGCACAGCAGAGCTTTGAGTGAAACATTAACTCTAACATGCTAATATGCTCATAATGACAGTGCTGTAATGCTGATGTTTAGCAGATATAAAGTTTGTTTACCATCCAGTTTCGTACATTAGCTTGGTAATTAGCAATAAACATAAACTACAGCTGGTGGGACAGGCATTCTTTCTGTAGGTTCTGGTGGTGCTTGAGGAAATGTAAGGGCTAAAGCCATGAGGCATCGTCCTCTCATATCACAAATGTCAGTACAAAATTTCACGGCAAGCCACCTAATAGGAGATATCTGATTGTACACCAAACGCTGACAGTGCCCTCCCTCCACATCCATGCAGACTAAAAACTGAGCAAGGAGAAATTGAATTTGTTAGGTAACAACTCATATCTGAAAATATCTGAGGTCACTACATGCGCAGCTTCCCAGTATAAACTTGTAAGCCCTGTGGTATTGTTCTGACCATCAGAAAACTCACAAAACAAAGTAAACCTATTTCATTATTAACGAACAATGTTTACATCCTTCTCTGCTTCAGTCTCTGGAGACCAAATGCATGGTTCCATGATCATGCTGATGATAATTACTTAATGATGAGACACAGATGGTAAAGACATCTTTAATTCTGCCTTACAATCTTATTTTGGAATAGACTGCATGGAAAAGAGTTTAATTAATTCAAGAATAATTTAACTTGATGGCATTTTCCTCTCATGTGTCCCCAGCTGTGTCTGAAATGTGAAGTTTCCAAAAACAAACTCCATTAGTCGAGTTGAGGCAGCCAGGGCATTTTCTTCTCCTCCTTTGCAAAACATCAGTGATGTAAAAATCTGCTGATGCCACATGTCCATTAAATATTAATGTTCTGTTTTTTGTAGGAATGAACTAAAAGGAATAAAAAAAAACTTGGCTGGTTAATGTTCTTGTTTGTCTAAGAGGGAACATAAGAAGGATGGATAAATAAAACCGATTAACAGGACGCTATTATTCTACTATTCAGTGCTATCACAAGGCAGCACACCCAAGAGCAATTACCTTTATTAATTTATTTTTGCATAAAGCAAATGAGTACAAACAGTTCTTCACATTGATGTCACACACACACACACACACACACACACACACACATACACACACACACACACACACACACACACGAATGCTTCAAAAAGTATTTTCATTTTCGACTGGGCCAAAACAAATCAAGCAAGGCCTGTGTTTGACAAACCCAAATGAAAGTCAATCCCCAAGAGCTTCTGCTAAATTGCTTTGCTCAGGAGCAATTAGAAAGGGATCTGTTGACTTTGTTGTTAAGTGGCTCTGATTGGTTGCAGAGTAGAAGGCTCTAATGTGGACACTAATGCAAAGTGACATGTGTAACACGAGTCAGGACCTCATCACCTCTGTGGCTATTAGGACAGAATCCCATGAGACATTTCACACTCACATTCACCTTAAGTCTTGGCAGAACAACTGGACATAAACAATCAATGCCAACAAGAGTGGAAGAGCATTGAACTACATTTCAATACAGAATGGGTAACAAATGACACAGTCTGCACATGGCATGGAAATTTACACTAACTTAAGGCTAATTCATGCTTTCCACATCCACGTCAGCAAGTGTACACGTGACATCAATTTCGTCATCCACCCAAATCTGCAAGCGTCCTCCTCTGTGAACGTTCACGTGCAGCCCAATATTTGTGCAAACACACCGACAGCACATGCGTCAGAAAAACAAATGGAGCTTAAAACAACTGCTTGCTTTGAGGAGATTCTCCATCATCCACACCTTTAAAATTAATCATTAAATGAGTTGTAGTTAAAGTAGCTGCTATCAGATGTTGGGGTTGCTTTGATTTGTACATGCTTTCCATCGATAGAGCACAAACTTAGTGCAAAGTTGTAAATTCTCCAGAAATCTTTGTGCTATGTCTATCCACTGTGTTCAGCACACCTCAAAAATAGTCACATTGAAACAGTGCTACAGCCCAATCTGTAACTAGCTGCTATATCCTGTGCAAAGTTACAGTCAGCCTTTCAGAAACATCCAAAGGAGTCCCGTGTGTTTTTCTGTGTTTGATATGAGGGGCAATGCTACTGTCTGTGTAGCAGACTGACGTGTACCCATGGTAGTATGAGTAACACTGCATGCACATCCGCTGTCCACTTTCAAAATCCCCAGCGATCTGCACACACAGACACGGAAAGAATGAACTGGCCTTTACACTATTCTTGAGAAGTCTTTCACATAACATTAGGCTGGTACAAGGACCAGACTTTCTCATATCACTTCCCTCTTACACGAATAAAATTAGATATAGTTTACATGTACCTGCAGGTGACTATAAATGCATTCTTCTGGGGAGATATGTCTTATTTTTTTTAAGGTGAAACACATTTCCAGTACATTCTGTTACTTTTGCCTTGTAGGACAATTCAAGAACTCATGTGAGATAGATGTGGTCACACTTGCATTACACCTCTTCACTTTCTTACCAGGAGATCAATAAGAAGATTGATACCCCTCTCATATCTGTCCCGTAGCTTAACTTTGAATAGAAAGTTGGAAATATCTAGTCCAACCCTGTCCAAAAGTGAAACAAAATTCACCTACGAGTACTTCTAAGGCTCACTAATTAACATGCTTTATCTTGTTTTCTTTCAATTAAAAACAAAAAACTATGTGAAAAGTAATTTAATTTGTGATACTGATGTGCAGTCACTTTCTTTGGTCTCCACTGGTACCCCCGAAAATTCACATCATGTCGTTAAGCAGACAAAATATAGCATGGTAATATAGTGACCTTTAGATGTGCCAGATGGTAGATTTTGTTATCTTTGGACAAAGTCATTCTAGCAGTTTCTCGCTGTTTCCTGTCATTTGACTTTTTACTTAATATAAAAGTCTACTGACTATAGCTTCATAATTGCCGACATGTGAGAAATGTTGATCTTCTCATCATTTAGCAAGAAGGTGCACTTGTATTTCCAAAATGTAAAACTATTCCTTTGATCGTAATCTGATTATATGATTTGATATGATATAATAAAGAGTAGGTGAAAGCTACAGAGGAAACAAAATCCCATGTACATTCTGTTGTCATCCAATATAAAGACCCAGCAATAAAGTCAGTGAAGCTTATAAAGTTCAGTTTATGTTGAGGATAAAAGTTGCTGATCCAGCTGAGAGGGGATTTTCTGAGGCTGTTTGCACTAATTTATTGTTGGACTGCATCATGTTGGAAAGTGTTTCTGTTTGTGTGTCCACCCCTGTCTGACATGTTTCACCTGTCCTGCAGACGAAGGAGTGGAGACCTCAGGTCATGCCAAACATACTATTAGATTAGTTAGGACAGAAAATGTGAATAAATCTGGAGATAGACAGTGTTTGTCATTTACATGTACACACGAGAATGTGTGTGTGTGTGTGTGTGTGTGTGTGTGTGTTTGTCAGTGTGAGTGAAACAGCATCTGCAGTTTGTCAGCAGTGTTTGCTTGAGCTTGGCAGAAGGTAGCCATGATACCAAGACTGGTGTCGTTGTGATATAATGCCACAACAAGGTTGCAAATGTGTTAAATGTTCACAGGCAGGCATCTGTTCCAGTTACATCTGAAGGCAGCATCAAGATGTTCATATTAATGGCAATTAAGATCAGATTTAATCAAGAAAATCTAATTAAAAGTGTTACATTCATCTTGTCCATACAAATAAACCTCTTTGTCCTCTTGGTATATAAAAAATAACATTTTATGTGTTCCAAATAAAGTGTGGGTGAACTCGGATAAATGCTTTTAGTAAAGACGAAGGCATAATCAGTTTGCTTGCAGTGAAGTCTTACATGTCTCAGTGTGTCTTTATCTACTTCTCAGCATTCACTTTATTTTCTTCCAACATTCATCTCATCACTGCTCACTTCACATTTCATATTCCGCCAATCTATGACTGAAGAGAAGCACTGACGAGAAAAATAACACCCTGTCTTCTCTCCAGCAGGGTGTAATGCGGCAAAATGATGTGAAGACTTGCAAAAGGTAAAACGGGGGGCATATGTTTCTTTGTGACTGGTTTTCCCAGATGGCCATGTGGAGGGAGCTATGTGATCGGAGATCTAATAAACCGGTGGATATGCTGCATCGCCTTTCCTGGGAGGGAGCTGTTGCCATGGCAACCACACCACAAGCACTGCAGGTTAATGGTGGGAAATTATGATTTGCCGGTTGCAACTTACACACACACACACACACACACACACACACACACACACACACACACACACACACACACACACACACACACACACACACTGACTGCTGAATCAACTTTAGGCTCTCTGTGGTGTTAGAAAAATGCAAGCAGTTCCCACAGAGCTGTTCTGACAAATGAATTCCAGATGGCCCCCCAGCATATTTAAATAAATGTCATAAATATATCTCTATTTAGGAAGATTCTTCTGCGTATATGCTAAATAATCTTAGTCTGCACTATCAGAAAGTATCAATCAGGGCAATCAGCCAAAATAATCTCAAAAATGAATCTTTCTCAAAGGTCTCAAAGGATGCCTAAAGCTTTAAATGCCCTGTGTGTACTGCATTATAAAAAGTTTCACACCACACTGTGCAGAAAGTTGCAATATCATGCTTGTATTTTGACATTTAATACTGCATTTTTACTTTTATACTGATACATCATAGGGAATAGCAGAATTATTCGCATAATTTGAAACCTTTAGACAGAGCCAGGATAGTTGTTTCCCTGTTTCTAGTCTTTTTGCTAAACTAACCAACTATGGCTTACTATTTACTGACAGACATGAAGTGTATCACGCCCGTCATCTAACTTGCAGTAGAAGGGTTAATCATTCATGTCTAGAGACCCCCAAGTCCTTCACAAAAGGCATAATCTAAAATGTTCAATTTGAAGATGTCATGAGGGAAAAGTCATATTGATATCTTTAGAGGAAATGTTTGTCCCCTAAGGCCTCTGCTCCATATTGACAGCATGCAACAAGGGCTCTTTGAGTCTGCTAAGTGAGGATGCATCTATTTCCAGGGTCCACTGTCTGTCTTACAGTACACAGAACACACCAACAATACATGATATGTTTCTAGTTTCAAATGCATTGGCTTTCTAATGACTGAACATTCCAGCAACAAAATATCAAGTGCAATGTCCCAGAGATGTCCATCAGGGAGCCCAGGCCTTCCCACATAGAATCTAGACTATAAAAGAGAAGAAAACACTGAAATAAAGAAATTGTGTTGAAAAATGTAAACACATCTGTAACTATCTGCTAAACTCCAATGTAAACACACAAAACCTGCACATGACATCTGCTGGTGCGCTTTCTTGTCGCCACACAGAGACGATCACATTTCCTCTCTGTAGCTACAGTCTGGATGAAGAAGCAGCCTGGCAGCTCCCAGAGTAGCAGCTCAAACAGAGAGTGATGAAACGTTGTCATTTTCACTGCTCCCCTTAGAGAGGAAGGGAGGAGGAGGAGCAGGAGGAGGAGGGAAGCAAGAATCCAAACAAGTGACAGGTCTGAGAGAAAAGATGCATCTCTTTTTCAACATGGACTCCTGTGTGCAAGTGTTTGCTTGTGTTTGTGTGCGAGTGTGTTACTCATGTTGTGGGGACCTCAATGTGTTTACACAGTCACACTGCGGGGGCTCTGCGTCTTTACGGGGACCGAAGCAGGTTTTAATGATATAAAAGGTTAAATTTGAGGGTAAAGTCCTGGTTGAAGGTTAGGGTAACTGAGGTTAGGTTAAGGGTCAGGGTTATAAAAGCGGGGGTTATGGTTAGGGGTAGGTCTCCAGGTAATGAATGTAAGTCAATATTATGGTCCTCTGAAGAGATGGAAACACTGTGTGCGTGTGTGTGTGTGTGTGTGTGTGTGTGTGAGAGAGAGAGAGAGAGAGAGAGAGAGAGAGAGAGACTCATAAGATCCACTTTAAAGTCCATTTCATTTCATAATTATTATGAATTATTAATTAGCAAGTCATTAAATTTATATCAACCCTGG
>OMNN01085591.1:0-11889 GCA_900302755.1 Chromis chromis
CACACACACACACACACACACACACACACACAGACGTGCTCTTTCTCCCCTCTCCCTCTCTGTGCACACATGAGTTCTTGGCAGGATGAAGACCTTGCTTCAAGGGTTTAATCAGAGGCACAGGGACTCTCGTCTGCAGGCCGCCGCTCTGAGAAATAACACAAACTGAGCAGTGCAGCAGCCCACTTTGCAATCAGACAACATTTCGAATACTAATCAAACACGAGGCAGAAAATTTGAATTTAACTGAAGTGATGTTGAGGAGCCATCTGCCCATTGATTAGCAGGACACCACGGAGATCACTCCCCTCTAGGACAGCAGACATGACGAGCATATTAGAAACAATATTGATTCCACTGTTGGTGGTAAATTAGTATGATTCTGTATGTCTATGAAGGACACCGGTGACATTTTACACTCACTGGCTGGCTGTTGCTGACCCCTCCTCCTCCCCCTCCCTTGGAATACAAAAAAACTGATTCAAACCTGGATTAGAAGACTTAGATAGTGAATATTATTAGTTTTTCCAGCTGTGACAGGCGACATGTTCACATGCTTCAGTTTTATCACATGCAAATTCATTATTGCCCCATTGTCAGCATCGAAAATCCCCTACTGGAGGCTTTTCACCCCACTTTGAAGTGTGGTCATTCAGAACAGCTATAAACACTTCAGGACTGTTTTCTCTTGCAGAGCAGTAAAAAGATGTGCTGTTTAACCATGTCAGAAATAGAACTAGTGAAAATAGTTATATTTGTTTAAGTCGTTCTGAATGGCAACACTTGAAGGTGAAGTGAAATGCTGTTATAGAAAGAGAGAGAAATACAAAATGTTAAGAAATGGGGATACTGTGGAGATTTTCAGATAATCTCTCCAGGCAGACAATGATATCGTTCCTCCTCTACATGAAAAGAGGAGTACAATGCCTCATTTCTCTCCCTGGTAACACAGACACCCTCCTGTCCGACTGAGGTGTGTGTATGTGTGGGCACTTAGGACTGAATCAACATCCTTAGATATTATTTATTAAAAGTTTAACTCTGAAAAATTCATGTGATTCTTCATCGGGACAGTCTGGGTGTGGTTTCATCGTTGATTGACAGTGGCTTAGCGTCACAATCAAATGTTATTCAAAGGATGATTTAAAAGTGATAAAAAACCAAACAGCAACCACCAGGACTGAGAAATGAAGCCAATGAGGAAGCATCGAAAACTGCACTTCCTCGAATGGCCACTTGAGGCTGGATCCAAAGGTGAGTTAATCCCCATAGACCTCTATGTTAAAATGTCCAACTTTACAGCAGAAATAAACATGTTAACAGCCTGGTACAATAACTGCTTTGGTCTTTATAGCTAATTTCTACATTCATAGCAACTGTATAGGTGCTGAATTTGTATATAATTTATCCATTTAGATTTTATTCAGGCTTAAAGTTATGCATAATTAAAGGCATGGCCCCTTTGAATAACAAGTTTGAGTGACCTCTTTGGACATTTTTGGAATGGGTTTTATTTATTTATACAGGGACAGTGCACAGGAAAGATGCACTGTGCCAGGTTATAGCAAAAAAGCTAATTTCCACCTGTAGTCCTTGTAGAATTGCTGAGAATTACCAGCAGTCACCCACTGCCAAGATGGTGACAGCTGAAGCCGCCACACTGAGCTTTAGAACCGCTGTTCAGGAATCCTGTGTGTGGAACTATTTGTATATACAGTCATTGAGAGAGCTCCACTTGTTTGAAACCAGGGGGAGGTTTGAAGAGAGGGGAGCAGTGCCAAATGTTTTATGTGAGACCAAAGAAAGAAGAAGAAAGAAGTTGATTAAGGAAGACATTTTTCAGGAGCTTTACAGTAAAAAAAAAGAAAAAAAAAAAGAACCAGTTTCAACATTCAAAATAGACAAACTGTGTTTCCTCCTTTCAAAAGTAATTACAGCAAAGTCAAAGGAAATAATTCAATATTTTGAAAGACATTTTAATCATAACTACTATGAGGAATATGTTTGTACTCAGCAAACAAGGAGTGTGATTATGTTGCTCAAAGTTTGATGGGGAGACAAACACCAGCAGTCAGAAAACAATGATAATATTATTTATTTTTGCATTTTTCTTAGCAATGTTACAAAGTGCTCCACAAAATACAGTACAGAAAAAAACAAGAATCATCAACAATAAAAAGAAAGAAAGAAAGAAAACGAAATTAAAATTCACAGGTGTGAAAGTTTTTCTTAAACATAAAGTTTTAAGTAAACATCTATTTCGATTTTGCAAATCGGGTAAATCATCGCAGAGTCTGTAGATCTGGACTGCTAAAGCACAAAAGTCTTAGTCACCAATTTGACTCTGGGAGTGACCACAAGACCATTACCATTATCTTCAAGATGATGCAGGCTCATGTGGTTAGTTGATCTCTAATATGTTTAGGGGTTTGGTTGTGTAAGGCCCAGAACAGTAATAATGTAAAGGTTTCATATTGCATCTCTTTTTAACAAGTTAATGTACGTCTCACATGTTCTCAGAATGTGTATTTCAAGTTTTTGCCCCAAATACCACACAGATCATTAACTGTACCACACCAGTGAGGAGGAGGAGCCAGCTGGGGGCGGGGCTTATTATATTGTGACATCACAACAGGCTGCAAACCTGAATAGACACACTTTCTAATCTACAGAGAAAGAAACAAAGGGATGGACTTTTCTCATATGTGTTGATATGTACACACACTGTAGATGTATAATTATGTTCAAAAACAATGAAAAACTGGATTATTCTTTGTTTTTAAAATGCAAACATGTCCAGGAAGTCTGTGCAGGAAAGCCAGAGTGTTATGTATGATGGTGTTTTTTTAAATTCACTCCTGGCAGCAGCAACTGAAGGCAATGAAGGGAAGCCTGAGTAATACCTGTATAGAGTGCATGACAGATATGTAGACGGGGGAAAAATAACAGCATGATCATCCCAGTTGTAAAGTATGAATCTATTAAGAAGAACTGGGCTTCTTCACGCTTCCACATTTAGTGGGCTCATTTAGAATGCACATTAGTGTCTGTCTCCAGTCGAGCTGGCTGAGAGCAGTCACGTCCAAGATCAAGTTGGCTGACGTCCTTGTTGGCTCCCTGCACACATGAATGGGGTAAAAAATGAAAAATAAATCATACAGTTTTTCTAAATGCTGTATTTATTATTATTACCTGCACTTCACACACAACTTCATCACATCTTATTACAAGTCATAAAACATGGTGTGAACACCACTCATATATTTTTCCTGGTGCAAACACATGATTGTGATCAGTGTAAATTTCTCTTTCAGTTTGTGTTAAATGATCTCCCATATAACTGATCATACTGATATTCGATCCCTGTGGCACATGATCAGTTGCAACCATAGTCGAAGCTCCAGCCCAACCTCCAGCTCTCTTCCCTGGATGTTGTTTACCACTTTTGTGCATTTAGGCATCAATAAATATAAGGTCAGGATAGCATTTGGAGAAATTTTGGAAAAGTTTCATGTCACTGCACGCTGAAGGCACCCAGCCCTGAATAATCTGCAGTCAGGAGCCAAAAGGGAACAAAGTCAAGCGCACAGAGAGTGAGCGAAGCAGCTCAGCTCATCTATATGTCAGGTTCCAGTTACATGAGAGGTGAGCTCACTTAACAGTATTTCTGCCTCGCTGATCTTCATCACAAGGAAGTGGTCAAACAGATCAGTGACGGAGGGAGTGACCCGGAAAACGTGACTCGCTAATAAACACACTGTAGCGTTTGGCACATTGATAACCTGAGCGTGTAACGTAATATGCCGCTGAGTTTTGCTGTGACTAATTGTAGCCTGTGTTCTCCAGCTGAGGAAATCCATCTGTGGAAGGGAACCAATAAATTCTCAATTTCAGAGCATGATTGAGGTGTTTTTCTGTCTTTAAATAGCGCAGAATGGAGAGGGGGAATCCTGATTATCAGCAGAAGACTGTTCTTACCAGCGATCTCTTGAGTTACAGGACAAGATACCACCAAGTGACGCTGATGTGTAAACATCAGGTGGCATCAAGCTCAACCAGCCAGCTTGAGCTCCTTACAAGACCGTAAAAGATATTTTACTAGGACATGAGCAATAAAGCTGTTCAAGTTGGCGGCCTGACTGGTAATCGGCCCCATACAGCTGTGGGCAACACTTCAGACATTAATGAGAATATGATTGATCACATGGAGAGTAATTGAAATTGATTAATCATTTGAGAGTTGGAACTTAATCTCTCCAGTCTCCAGGAGTTATAGAGGTTATGAGACAGCGGTGGGATTCTGCATTATCATGCGTGCCGTAGGCAGCCCAACAGAGGCCAACAGAGCAGACCGTGATCAATACTCGCAGAGACAGACCTGAGAGGCCCGGCCCTGACAGCTGATTTCCATTCCCCTGAGGGTTCAAAAGTAGTGCTGAGGTATTCGTTGGCATCTGTGAATTGTACCTCCAGGGAACGCTTGATTTGATGGATAACGTACTCAGTGTGGGCTTGGCACTGGCTGGTATCTGAAGTTAGAAGTTGCATAATTTGACGTTGCATGCCAAAACTTGAAGATTTGAGTGATAAGTACTCACAGGCGGAAATGTACGCACACCCACCACATCTGGCTCATCTGGCTACACACTCTTACAGGAAGTGGATTAGAGAGCTGGTTGGCTCGTCGAGGACAAGCCCACAGAGAATATCTATAATCTGCACATCCACAAATCTAATAGAGATCGTGGCAGTGGCCTCCGGTCGCACTAAGAGATCTGATTGAGGGAACCAGCTGTTATAGAGACACAGCCAGAGAGCATAGGCCCGCCAAACACCCAAAGAGTTTATCTAGCACATTGACTCTATCTGCTAAAAAAACAGGACTGAACTGCTCCAAGTATCTCTTCACAGCAACTAGCTCGGATTTCATGACATCAAGCGGCCACATTATGACCATATGTTACCTGTGTGCCAACTTTAATAGCAGGCAGCGATGCTAAATGCCCTCTTGGATTGTTTGAGCATCCATTTACATTTTAGAGTTGCTGTGTTCTCTCAGTCCGAGTCTCCTGGCACGCGATCGCATCATGGCTAAAATAAACCATCTGAAAGCTCTGAGGCTTACAGCCCTTCTGTCGCTCACATATTAGGTGGGCAGAGGAAGCTTGACTTTTAAAGATAATTCCTCTCCTGTCAGGCTGCAGCAAAAACCACTTATCTAAATGAAAAAATATTTATATATGTATAAGGAGAGAAATATGTAGAGGGAATGTTTATGCAATGATTAGGAGAGTTGATGTTCAACATTTTTTATTTGCATTGCCTTTCAAGGTTCATTTGGCATTATTACTTAGATCTTATATTTGTAGTTAGGATGACTGGCACTCACTGGCAAAAACTGCTGAGATCTGGGAATTGGACGACATCACAAAAAAGAGGTCAGTCATGGGGCAAGAAATGAGCGGCCAGACAGACGGACAGACAGGCTGCTGTTTAACTAAATTATCTAAGACACTTTGTTTGGAGGTAAAGCTGAGAGTAAGTGCAGCCAAAATATCAGATATAAAATGTCACCGGAAAACAGTGTGTGTCTCATAACAATGAGGTCAATGTTGAACCAGGAGGTTTTGATAATGAGTTCATTGTTTCCCTTTAATTTTCTCTTCCAAGTAAGTTTGACTAATCAGGGGAACTTGACTGCTCATGTTCCTGCCATGTCTGACTCTATCTTTTAAAGATAGTGAAATTTAAAAAAAGCACATTTTGGTACAGGGGCTGTGGCAAAATGTAAAGCAATGTTTCCTTAACATTATGAAGGACCGCATTAGAAAATGAATGGAAAAAGCAAAAGAGAAAAAAAAAAGTCCTCAATTTTGCAAAGACGTGTGTACACTGGCTTGAAATTGGTTTTGCCTTTTTGGAAACAGAACAGTTGATAAGCTTCTTGGTGAATGAAAACACCTTTTTCAAATAAGTTGCGAACATTGCACTCACGTAACTGATCAAATGTTTCTATTTCTTTCATTCTCTTTGTCTCTGGTCAGCATGAAACATATCCCAGCTGACAAGAAAGAGTAATTAGAACTTTCCCACATTAAAAACAGTCACTAAGGAGTCAGGACCTCTCCATTTTCCTCTGACAGACCACCAGAGTTTACTTTGTTTCTTCTTCTTCTCCAAGGATTTTTAGCGGTTAGGTAAATGCGCGTTAATAACATCTACTGTGCATGTATGCAATGCAGTTTTCGAAGTGGCTTCCGATGGACTATATAAGTGATTACTGAATTGGCTTTTCATTTATAAGTACTTTGAAATTGTGAATCTTGCTGCTGAGCTGTTTAAACAAAATTCTTGGGGGCCTACAAATAAAATGTACTGACTTTACCAAAGCCACGCCTCACTCCAAACTAAGTTGAAAAGCTAGAAGCCTTGTTATCCAGATAATGTGTTTTGGGGCAACAAACTAACCAAGTTGTAGGCCCCGTCCACACGAAGACGAGCCCAGGCCTAAACGCATGAATAGTTTGTCAAACTCATGTATCATCCACACGAAGCGTTTTGAGGGTCTGAAAACGATCATTTCTGAAACCAGGTCCCAGAGTGGAAAGATTTGAAAACGCGGCTTCGGCGGCTCCGTGTTTACGCTGTATCCGAATCGTTTCTGAATCGCTTGCGTCAT
Source organism: Chromis chromis (assembly GCA_900302755.1). Classification (NCBI taxonomy): domain Eukaryota; kingdom Metazoa; phylum Chordata; class Actinopteri; family Pomacentridae; genus Chromis; species Chromis chromis. The sequence goes on from OMNN01085591.1 coordinate 6,680, forward strand.
AGCTCCACCTCTCCATAAATGTGCATGCGCCAAACTCAGAAAATGACTACAACAATGGCGCCGAACAGTGTTGGGTGTGTACTGCTGAAGCTAGTCATCCTGTTATCGCTGTTACAGCAAAGTATACTTCTTCTGCATTATCACCGTGTTCACCAAACAAATATGGAAAGCACAATACGCCACTTCATGTTCTATGTTTACATCGTATCAGATTGCTGTGCATGCCTCAAGTCCCGCCGCCAGTTTCCATGTTTCCGTTATGCCGTCACAGCGCCACCAACAGGCCTGGCATGTGTTTTACATCTTTTTCAGGCGTATCAAGTGAATTCGTGTGGACGGACACATTTACTGAAATGGCTCCGTCTTTACAAAGAACGTTTTTGAAACTATAAGCGTTTTGGCTTCGTGTGGATGGGGCTTTAATGTGAGCTTTTAAATCCACACCTGACCCTCCCAGGTAGGAGCTAGCAGAGCAATATCACATCAGGAGGTTTTGCATGTCAGTAAGCAAAGACAATTTACAAAACAGCATGATTGAAGTGCAGTTTATTGATTTCTTTATGCACATCAGCCAATAGTCTGCAGTCTATTGTCACATTACACAAGCTAAATTGACACATTATCAAAATATGAGCACAAAACTTTGTGCTTAATAACTGACAGATGCAGCTTTGATGAGAAAAACATGCAACTCAAGATCCCCTTTAGAAGCTTATTCTTTGTTTTTCAGTCAAGATTTCCAAGGGCAATGATGAAATTTTATCTCAAGATCCCCCACTGCGTTCCTGTTTTTCTTTCACTCACATATTTTTGCATAACCGCAATGGTGCCCACATTTCTCAAATCATCTCCTGCCTCTGTCACTTCCTCTCATAAGTCACAGTGACACTTCTTCATGTCATTTCCCTACAGCCTGTTCCTCAAAACGGATTCCCTCGCCACATCCCATCTATGCCCCAGTTTTAATGTTGCCTCCTCTGCTGTGTTTTAGCCCCAAACCTCTGCTCCACTCTCCATCCTCCTACTCAAAATGCAAAACACAACAGATGTAAATCTATCAAAATCAGCCACAGCATGGTGCACCCAGCCATGTATCAGGGTTATTATTCTGTAAAATACTGTTAAAAAAAAGATGTTGCTGAAACTCCTCTGCCTATATTTAATCTATGTATCCACAAGCACACTTAGCCACAAGAAAGTCAAGCTTTTATCAGCTGAATGAGGTCTGCTAGAACAGCAATAGATCAAATACATGTAGCAGGAGTCCAAGAACAGGAAATGACTTTGAAAGCATTCATTTTCAAATAACACTGTGCCTTGTCAAGCTGATTTCAACAAGTTTCATTTTAATGTAATATACTGCTGTCTTTATTTAAAAGTTCCTCCAATCAAACAGCATGAGCACGCAGGCATGTGGCTCATTAGCCCTTCAGCTTACAAAGTTAGCATGTATGATTGTTCTCTTCAGCTACTTCAAGTTTAAAGTCTAAGAAACAAGTTTTCCTGTCTTAATGGTTGCTATATGAATTACTTTCTTACGAGCTTGGTGTTATAATTTGGTATCTAAAGCTAAACAGCATCTTATATCATTCACACTTTTCAACATTGCAATTAGGTGACAGTTTTTGTAGCAAAACTATCCAAAGTCACTATTTTATCATTCTTCACACACCATAAATTCCTTTGACAAGATAATGTGTGTACAATTATTCCCATTTCTATAGGGATCAGGTCTCATGCATCTCTGTGATGTGACCTTCTGGAACTGCTATAAAACTTTAAACTTTTAAATATGGTCATACAACACTTTGTATGAACTACCTTATTTCAAACAGACTCTTGTCTAGTTCCAGTTTATGCCCCCTCATGTATTTGAAAACGTTCTTTACTTGTTATTTTAAACTTTAATTGGCCAGCAATGCCTGAAAACCTCTGAAGGTCATTTAAAAACACTTCAGAGACTCGTCAAACCATCTTCCTGAAAAATTAAAAAAGATTTTTTGCTACCGTCCTAAGCTGTGCTTGCTGGGGACCAGACCTTTGAATCTGCACTAGTCAGTGGGCTGCCATATTTCTCTGGATTTGGAAACAGAGTTGAAAATACCAGTAATTTCTAAGGAGCACAGTGAATATCTTAGTCCTCAGCTCCCCTGTAATGTTAATCCCACTGACCTTAAGAGTCTACAGCCATGACAGTGACTCTGTGAGGTTGTATTTATTACACAGTGAAGCTTTTAGCTACATTAGCATGACAGTAATGATGTTTTGCAGGTAAAACATTTACAGTGTAGGATGCTAACAGCTATGGGCAGAAATATATGCCACTGTACAAACACCGATCAGGCATAACATTATGACCACCTGCCTAATATTGTGTTGGTCCCCCTTATGTGGTCCAAAATGCTCTGAACCATTGGGCATGGACAAGAGGACCTCTCAGGGTGTCCTATGGGGTCTGGAACCAGGACATTGGCAGTGGATCCTTTGGGTACTCTGGCTTGTGCAGTGGGGCCTCTGTCAATCAAACTTGTTCCACTGCATCCTGTTGATGCTTGATCAGATTGGGGTCTAGGAAGCTTGGAGGTCAAATCAACATCTTGGGCCATTGTCATGTTCCTCAAGATGTTCCTGATTGGTTGATGTTTTTGCCATGTGGTGGGGTGCATTTTCCTGCAGGGGTAGGCCAGTAATATTTTTTTGATTGTCATTTGCATGAGTGTGCTTGTTCTGGGACAATGTTTATTTGGGTGTCTTAAGTCTCATCAACACAGATGCCAAAATCCAAGGTTTTCCAGCAGAACACCACATAGTACCAATATGATCAATGTTATTCACTTCACCTGTGAGTGGTTTTAATGTTGTGGCTGATCGGTGTAAGACCACCCTGCTCTGCCCTGCATTGAACCAAAACAATTAGCTGAAAGATGCTAAAATGCTCCATTAAGCTGAGAAGACCTGAAGGTTGCGATTCCAAACTTCAGTAGATTTGTCATTTTAATTTACACATTGTCATTTTATGCATTAATAATAGTGCAGCTTTAAATACTGGGTCACATATATTATAGTCTGGTCTTATTGGGTCCATCAAACTGACCTGAACTAGCTGATCGATCTCTGCATCTTTGCTTCATTCCTGTGAACTAGCAAATAATGTCATTCAGCTTTCCACCATCTAAAATGTAATTTTTTTTCTAAGTGAATGTCTTCAGTCATTTTTTTCTTCTCTCAGCTACATGATGTATTGAAGCGCGACCTTATCTTGGAGTGAAAACGTCCTTACAAAAAAGCAGACCTCCTCTTCATGATCATGTTGTAGCTATTATCACTACTTAAGGACTCTATCCAAGAGGGCAACAGACGGATAAAGCTGACGTGTAATGACTTAAGGCCTAAAACCCATTCTCCACAAAGAGACATGTTCTCTGACCTACTAAACAGATTATCACTGCTGTAACACCATTGATTAGGTTTTATTGCTTTTTTTCCACTTTCGGCCTCGCAGCCCTTTTAAGATTTTTAATAAAATGTGGGTAGTAACTGAAGAGCATAATTATTATCATATTTTATATGAGACGTGTATTCAGATCAGTAATGAAAGTTGTGAGTTTTATATTGATTTGCTGCGAGGTTTGGAGTGTGTTATCCCCTCATGTTTTCTGTGTCTCGCTGCAGGCCACCGTCTATCTCGGAGAGGGTGTCAGACATAAATTTGTCAGTGTTAGTGTGCGCGTGTTTTTTAAGTCTTGCTGGAGTGGCTGTTCAGTAACACTTCACAGAAACTGTCTTGCAACCATTTTACTCTCCTAATAGCATGTGTGATGTTTGTCTGAAAAGAGAACACTTCACGCTCAGAATCCAATAATTTTATTGCTTGCCTCGGCTGTACCTTACTATGTGTATGGCAGGCTGTCCATTCCTTCCTATTAAATAACCTTTTAATAGAAATGACATAGAATAGATAGCAGAACATTTTGCTATTGAGAAAAGATTGTTGTTATAAAAGAAACTAATTAACCATAGCTGACTGAGTAGCAATAGTAAAGGAATTAATGTCAAGGTAAAGTGGTCAGTGGTGTTCAGATTTCCGATGTACAAACCTACAAGTAAAGATAGCTGAAAGAAGCAAATGTAGAGCAAGTCCAGAGTTCTTTGTATTAGTGTCTATCTTTACAGATTGCATATTAAAATGCATAATCGTTTTCCAATAAGTGTTGCATTTTCTATAATTACAGCTCGAGATAGTTTCACCAATAAACATTTTCCCATGTATAACTAGTGTTGCCTGCTCACTTTAAGGCGACACACTTTAAAATGTTTTCATTGCCTGTACTTCAAAAGACATTTCATCTGCTTTCACTGCTACACTTCCACTGAAAATTATTCTGCTTCCATCTCTTACTCTCCGACTAATTCTTTGACAGCTTTCAGCCTCAACTGACAAACTAATTCATGTTCTTAAACCAACAGTTCAGCTACAGTGCAGTGACTGCTGTGCATACAGCTGACCCTCCAACTAGTTACAGTGACTTTCCACTGACGTTTCAACTGCTTTCAGTGGTCGGCTGCTTTGATCTTGTATTGTTAACTGAGAGGAACTGCACTTCAGCTGACATGGCGAGCTCAGTTTTTCACGTTTTCAAGATTTCAGTCATACTCAAGTGGCAATCTCTGGGGCTGAAAACATAGGTGCTAAAAGCTACAGTTACCTCAAATGGCCACTTGAGCCTACTCCAAAAGTGATTCAAGTCCTTATTAGACTCCCATGTTAAAATGTCCTATTTTATAGCAGAAATTAAACATGTTTACAACCTGGTACAAAAACTGTTTTGGTCTCTATAGTTAGTTTACTTCTTTGTGGCAACTGTACTCGGGGTGAGTTTTTATATACTGCACCCGTTTTAATTGCACTAAGGTCTAAAACTATGCATAAATAAGGGCGTGGCTGTTTTGAGTGACAGGTGGGTGCCATCATAGGCCCAATATGGCAGTTTTACTCAGCACTGAAACTTGTTTGAACTTCAATTTTCGTCCATACTTAAAATTATACTAAAATTTCAACCTTTTCAACACTTCTATTTTTACTACTGAGGCTGTTTCTTGTATACAAATTGCCACAATGTCTTTCGATATCTCTACTACTTTAAATGTTATAACAACATTTTCTTTAAATCTACGAGCACACTTAAATTCAGAAGCGTTTTAAGAAGAGT
>OMNN01085594.1:0-10672 GCA_900302755.1 Chromis chromis
GTAATGCATGTGTGTGTGTGTGTGTGTGTGTCTCTGTGTGTGTGTGTGTCTCTGTGTGTGTGTGTGTGTGTGTTCAATACATGGTCAACATGATTTTCCTTCATGCGGGGTTACATTAACACCTGTTGCAATTTTTTATGCCACATATCTATTTTGTCATTTACAGAAAATTTGATAGACATGTCCAGATGTTCTAGGTGCCACCATGTCTTAAGATAAGATCAAATAAACTTGATTCCTATTGATTCATCACTGGGGAAATTTACAGTCTCAATGAAATATACATGTGTTTTGATTTACTGAAGGCAGAGTTACACACAACCAAGCACACTCACATTCACACCTACGGACAATTTTGAATAAACAATTAACCTGAGCATTTCTTTGGACTGTGGGAGGAAGACAGAGCACCTGGTGAGAACATGCATCCTGTACACAGAAAGAGTCCAGGCCCAGGCTGGGACGCCAGCGATTTTCAGCTGTGAGGTGACAGTGCTAACCACCGATTTCCCGTGCTGCCCCACATTATATACCTGATGACAATAAACAACATGAGTCTAATCGTGAAACCAATGAGTTATAACACAGGTAGAGTCACAACTAATGTTCAAAACAAGACAGAGTAAATATCAGCCACAGGTGACAACAAATGACCACATGATAAACGGTCAGACAAAAGTTGTTGGAAATATCTTGCACAGTAAAGTACAAGAGAAACTAACACTAGAAAACTGCAATAACCTTTTCTTTTTTTTTGTCACACATGGGCTGTGTAGGCAGTCAGTGAACACAACATATTGCTCCAGTCATTTACTTCTAAATTCAGCAGTTATAGAGCAACATGATATAGTATTCATCAGCTTTAGTTTTTGGTCTCTGCTGGCTCCTGAGAGCAATATCTGTCTGTTTGATTACTTTGTCAATATAAACAATTGTGACTGCATTAAGGTGGGTTTCGCATTTTTTGTTTGATCTTCCATCTTCCATCCATGCCTTTTTTCTCCAGAGCCTCTTTGCAGGCTCATCAAGCCATGGAAAAAACCCCAAAGTAAATGTGAAGAAACAGACAAATGTAAACAGATGTTTTAGTTTCAAGTGAGCATCCTGTTTATTACAAACTATTTTCCAGAGTCAGTTCTCACAATAGTCTAAAATATAAAGCAGAGGATTGGTGCACAGACTGTAGCTCCCCTCCAGTTTAATCACGGACGACAAGGTGTTCTTTTTCATACAGACATTTATTCCCGACGTCATGTCAAAGTGGCGAAATGCCGATGTCAATGAACTGAATAAATAAATATACAAACATACGAGTCTAAGCACATATTCAAAAGTGACAATTAAAAGAAATGCGTAATAAACACAAACAACAGCACAATGTAAAAATAGGCATAAGTTTCATACCTCATTGGCCGCATAAACTTTGGGGGAGAAAACTTCCAAAAGAAAATATTGCACTCTTCTTCAGTCCTCTCATGCATTCATTGCATTAACAGATGCGCTGCTCCATGTGGTGATTGATATAGTGCATCTAAAATAAATTACCTGACCACAACAAGGTAGCAACATTTGTTCCACAGAAAGGTTCCGTTTCAAACAATATTCACCATTGTGTTTCTCAATCTTTTAAGCTTATTTATAAAACAACAAAATATGATTCTATTAACTAAATTATTCCTGTTTTGAACTCAAAAATAATTAAATGAACTTAAATTGCATAGCTGACTTTGATGACAGCTACACTTGGCCAGTGACATTTGGTTCAGGTAGAGGAAACACTGTGGTTATGGTTGATAAGAAGCTATGTTAGTTTTGTCTACAGCCCAAAATTACAAAACACAACTTTGTCTCAAAGGGCTTCACAATCTGTATAACTGGTGACACTCTCTACCGACAGACCCATGATTTAAATGAGGGAAAACTCCACAGAAAATAATGGAGAAATAAACATGATGATAAACATGAAGAGCAACAGACAGATATTACACCATGGAGAAATCAGATGACTGCTTGAGATAAACAGAGTTCAAACATACAATATGAACAGGACAGCAAGAACCTCCACTCCGCCATGGCTAGCTGAAGAGAGAACAGACTACACACACACTGCTTCTTTATACAGTTTTTTTAATTCTCTTGTTTTGCAGCTATGGGTGTTCATTTTGCATCTCTTTTTTATCACATTCATTTCTTTGTGATCTACTTGTATGTCCTCCCAGTTGTTTTACATCATTTTTTTTCTCTTTCTCTCTTGCAGTCTCTCTCACAGTAGTTTTGTTTCTTTTTCCAGCTGTTTTGCATCTCTTCTCAGATGTTTTGCATCACGTTGTAGGCATTCTGGGTATCTTTTTACTTCTTTTATGTGTCTTTGTGGTCAAATTGAGTGTATTTATGATTACTCTGCACCTCTTAACTGTTTTGCATCTAATAAAGGTCCTTTTTTCTCTCTTTTGGAACAGTTTTGTATCTTTCGTGGTTGTTTTGCATCTCTTTTTAAGTGTTTTGAGCATGTTTGTAGATGTTTTGTGGTTCTTTGTGGTAATTTTTAGTGTATTTGTGGTCACTTCACATGTCTTAGTAGTTGTTTTGAGGTCCTTTTGTGTCTCTTTGTAGTGCTTATGTGTGTTTTGTAGCTGTTTTGCACCTCTTTGTGGTTGGTTTGCATCTCTTTGTTGTCATTTGAGTCATTTTGCATTTCTTTTGGGTCTCCTTTTAATAGACTTTCAACTCCTTGGACCAGTGAGCCTGCACCCAGTAAGACACATTTTACACCATTAATCATTATTCCCCAAAATATGAGTCATTTCGCCTACTTTTGTAGGTTCTAGTAGTTTGGCTACAAACTGATGCCCTGAGGACCTGCTATGTGCTGTTACTTGTTTTCATAGGAAAAAAAATATTTGTTGGCTTCTGTTATTCCTCTGCTGGGCTGACTTCATAATGCAACCTCATTTCATTTCCAAATGCTAAAACTTGCCTCCCTGAGAGCCTCCACTTAAGTGTAATCTCTTTGATCAAGGTCTTTTCAGTGATACTCGAGCCAGGCCTCCTCCTCCAGAACAACTGAAATAAGTGTTTGGTAATTATCGGCCTGCTGATGGTGGCACTGACAGCTTCCCTTTGTGTTGTGTAAGTCCTACCAGTCCTTCTCACTGTTCACATGTGTGTGCTGAATTTAGCACTTTCCACAGAACTTTGCGACACACCTTTGTTTTCGTATGTTTGCTTGTTGCTAATCGATGTCAACATTCGTTACTTTCATTCCTCCACCGCAGCATCAGTGTAACACAGATGACCAGAAGAACATGCAACACATAAGGTCAGAGGTTAGTAAGAGAACATAGAATGAATCATAAAATAGAAGAGGGGTGGAAGTATTACATGTACGTTATTTTACTGTTTCATTATCTTATTAACCATTGGGTTTGAATGGAGCTCACTTAAGTATGACGTGACTCTACCTTCCTACAACAACACAATCACCATGGACAAGATGTTTTTACAAGCATTTAGGTGTATTAAAGCGATCTGTGTCCCACCCTGGGAAATAAAGCAGCGCACCTCATCTGGAACCCGCTGTGAAGGAGTGAGAAGAAACCTCATGGGTGAGTTTGATCAAATAAAACTGTGTGTCACGGTCTGCATATGTCGCCCACCTACCTGCGCAGTACGTGATATTGCCACATTTCTATTTTTAGTGTATTCGCTTGTGGCTGCTATTGTGTTTGCACAATTGGCTCACGTTTGTTGCTTTGTCGTTTGGTTGGAAATAACCATCAGGCCAGCCAGGTACAGTAAACAACAATGTGGTGCCATTTTGTCTGGCGCTTTTTAATCCAACTATTTATAACTTCCTTGTTTTGGATTTAGAGGAGATGGGAAAAAAAATCTTGTACCTGACATCTTAGCTTACTTTCCTCACAATTTCCAATTCCAAATGAATCAGAGGGATTGTTTGTGCATCTGTGACTCACCTGAAAGAAGGCTGAAACATATAGAGGATGATACAGATGGACCTACTCTGAGGAATTCAGGATAAGAGTCATTAAATCTGATAAGTGCCAAGAAAACTTTCAGCTTAGCTCATTTCGATCAAAACAAACAAAAAGAGATCCCCGTGGCCTGTTGTGGATAAAAGTTCATCCACAAATAGGGTTTAAAACAGGTAAATATTCACCCACAGTGGCTTTGTTGCTGTGTTGAAACATTCTTGCACTACAAGCCTGCAGGTGCAATAACACAAGACAGAGCAATGGGGCTTCAACCTGATACTATATACATATTTACTGTGTAGTACACTGACATGTCATGAGAAACATAATCCAGTGGCAGGATTAGGCAATAAGACCCGATAATTATCTGCGTTCCAAACACGGTGTTCCCCTTAAGAGCCATTTCGACTCACTAACATCATTCCAGGAATGTAACCATAGTGTGGGTCATCATTAGCTTACTATCACACCATTGCAGCCCTTACAAATCCAAGTCCCAACACATCATTACAGGCTTACTCACCGTTCCCTAGTCATGGAAAATGATGTAAGTCTTAAAATCATTTTCAGCACCTACTTTCTGCACCCTCAGGTTATGCCTCATTCGCAACAGCACGGGCAGAAATTCTCACGTAGAGAAGTCTTGGTTAATGTTGATACAGGTAAAATGCCAGTTTTGTTTTGTTTTTATACACCTCTTTCAGACTAGACGAGACTAAATCATAAATCATACAATGACAAATGATTTTGTAAACTCAAAAACAAAGCTGAGATGACACATTATTGCCCAAGACCCAAAGTCCTGATTCCAACCCAGGCTAGCTTTTCTAGCAGCTTTTAATGGCTTCCTCGGGTGAAAATCGGCCTTATTAACGTGTCCATATGGTGTTCTTTAATATGCTGGAGGACACATCATGAGTGAAATAAGCAGACAACACCACAACTGAACATTTACACCTTGAAACTGCAGTGTGCCGATGATCATCACTGAAACACGGATTCATACAGTCGGGGTTTGATAATTAACAAACCTAAGGAATCGATCTGTCCACTTACAGGGCAGGGTCACCTTTAGTGTGGTGCTTTCTGTGTCATTATTCTTCGTCAGAATTGGTTTCTGCTTTGTATGGCTGAATTATTACAATACTTTATACAATTTGCCATTGTGTAACGCACAGTAGTTTTACAGTGTTTGAGCAGAGTTGTAGGTGAGCTGGTGTGCCTGAGCTGCAACAAACAGTGGATTGGGATGTAGGAAGAGGTGTGGACTTCATAGAGTGCCACATTCAAAAGGAAGCGACAGTGTAAAGTTTATCGAAGCCATTTCAAGCCATGAAGGGATTGTTTTTCATGGAAAAATCTTCTAAATATGTAATTGTGATATAGATGAGTTTTTAGGGGTTAAATCAACACCCAGAGAGAGACTTTAAGCAAATCTTTTATTAAGCAAGTCTGTCTAAACAATATGAAATCTGTGCCCTTAAGTATCTGCTACTGCTCATAACCGTTAGCGGCTGCAATCCTTGACAAAGTTAAAACACAACTAATTTTGTTAGCATTCAAAAAAGCTGCTTCAGCGCCTCGATGGCCTAATGGTTGTGTCGCGTGGCCCAGGTGCGAAGGCGTGGCGGCTGTCCCGGGTTCGATTCCGACCTCGGGCGTTTGCCGCATGTCCTTCCCCACTCTCTCCTGCTTCCGTCTCTATCCACTGTCCTGTCCAATAAAGGCATAAAAGGCCAAAAATAAATCTTAAAAAAAAAGCTGCTTCCATGAAACTGCAGCAACAGGACTACTCATTTACATAATCGTAACCTTCATCTATATCTTTAACATCCATCCAGTGTCTTTTACATTTTCTGTTTTTTAGCTTCAATATTTGCTGTCAAAAAATGTCCTTTTTGACCATTGACTTCATATAGACTTGAACTTAGCACATGATGGCGCCACCCATTGGTTTGCATTGGAGCTGAATGGAATGATTTTATGGTTGACACCATATTTTCAGGTTGCAGCCACAACCCTCCCAGTAAGAGAAGGGAGAGTGGCACTTGAAATTTACTGGAGCCTATAACTAACATGTACTATATCGTCAGTATGCTAACAGGAAAGGTGCATTGAACACATTCTACTTAACACATAAAGTGGATTAAAATGGAAACCCATTAAGAAAATAAATACTTACTGAGGAAAGTAGATATGGAACCTCTTGTGGGTCTTGCAGTTAGTGCAATTAAGAACAAGCCCTAATATGGTGAAGAGACAACCGATTAATACAAATAGCAAAACTGTTTGTGGAAAATATAGTGACTTGGTATTTTTACTGAGAAGTGACCACTTTTTGATAGGGCTGCACGGTGGCTCGGTTGTTAGCATCGTTGCCTCACAGCTAGAAGATCCCCGCTTCGCAGCTTTTCTGTAAGTGTGAATGTGAGTGTGCTTGGTTGTCTGTCTGTATGTGTAGCCCTGTGATAGACTGGCATCCTGTCCAGTGTGTCCCCAGCCTTTGCCTGAGTTGGCTGGGATAGGCTCCAGCCCCCCGCGACCCTACAGAGGATAACTTTTTGAATATTAGTCTATTTGGGGCAGTAATTTCTTTTTTTGGAGTCAGCACTTATCGACTCTCAGTAATATTACACTTTAAGGTGCTTCTACATAAGCTTCAGTTTGAAGCTGTGGTTGTTGTCACTTCATTTGGGCCCTCTGTCCTTACAGCCGTGTCTGATTCATCTGTAGCCACTTGGCCAATAAACTCACAATCTTCCCTGTAGCTGGTAACAGTTTACACAGAACTGCCTATGGAAATGAAAGGCATCTAAATTTGTATCATTAAATAAACAATGTTAAAAAAAAAAAAAAGCACCATCATCCTGGTATAAATTGCACGACATTCTGTCGCGTGCGTGTTCCAGGGTTGGATTCTGAAACAGATCCTGGTAGTTTGAATTTCACTCTGGCTGTCTAAGAGGTTGCTGTAGCCAAATAAAGAGTCGCCTACTGACTTATCTAGCACACATGCTGCAACGATAGCATCTCTTTGGAGTCGTGTTTCTAGGTTTTTAAGTCCAATATTCAATCTACCAACTCCTGAGGGACACACATTGCAAAATAGCTACTAGAAGCTTCTATATTCACCACATTCACCTGTCATTTGTCTGTCTGCCTTTTGTAGGTGGGATTATCAGAGCTGTTTTGCTGAAACCAGCTGTCTGCAGCGCCTTCAAACAGGTTGATGAGCACAGAAAGGCTGAACCAAAACGGTTAAGCAGTGATCCACAAAAATAATTAGCTGAAAGACAATAATTGAGAAAGATTGTGCAAAAATTCTCTGCAGTGTCACAAAAAAAGTGGATCAGTGCACCTTTAATTACTCTAAAACACTCCAAAATTGCTGTCATATAAGTGGATTTGTACTTTCCACATCTAAGTGTTTAATCTTCCCCTGCTACATTATGATCTCCTGTAGCTCTGTTCTGAGGACTACATGCTGTAATAGTTTATTATTTTTACCATATCATGATGTGCAGACTCAGTGGGCCATAGCAGGGCTGATCATTTGATCTAGCTCAGGTATATTACAGCAGATAAACGCTGCAGCTGTACCCACATCACGGACCGACTACACAGAGGCACAGGTGTAGCTGTCATCAGAGCACAAGTTACTGATGAGAAGAGGAGCTTGCTGCCCAGCAGAGAAGGCCTCTTTGTCGTCCATCGGTGCTGCCGTTGCACGCTGACAACAAAGGTTCCCTTGAGCTCCTGCGGGAAGGTCAGAGGCCCTGTTCTTCTCAGCCAGGTGAGATAAAAGAAGGGTCCAGGTATCAGTCTCCCAGGGGGGCGTCTGTCACCAGCCCTTATCTGCAGCTGGTATCCAGCTTCATGAGAAAACTCTGCGAGAAAAGACCCCCAGGTTGTTCAGTGTGGAATGTAATCACCAGCATTTCTGAAACCTTGATAATTTGCACCGAGTCATTTGACATAAAAGTATCTTTAAAACTGCCGTATAATATTTATTAGTCTTCCTCTGTCTGTGTGTGCTGCAGATCTAAATTTGATGTGATTCACATATTGTCATCCTCCACTATACAGTGTTTGCAGTAGTGCATTAAAAGGAACTGGTTAGTATAGTTTGGAGCATGCTTGCTTCCATTGCCCTGGAAACAAAATCCACTTGATCCAATTATGTAATGACATAAGCCATATAGTCAGAGCTAAAAGAAGAAAACTTTGCAGACTTTTCCAACTCCCTGAGGCGAAGGATGCATCGAGAAACACGACTCCATCCATAATCCAAATTACCACAAGCATTTCTTTTTTATTTAACTCCAAAAAACATCTTGAAAGAAATCAAGGGCAAAAAAATATTTTACCAAAAGTGAAACTTCCGTCAGTCGTATATAAATGTCCCATAATATGACACTGTTTCATCAGTCAGTGTGAATCAGAGGTCAGGCTCAATTTCAAAGTAATTTTTCTAGAATCTAGATAATGATAATAGATTTTTCATAAATGTCATGCTCATAAATGAGAATTTCATTCCCGAACAGAAATGTGGGGCAGACAAGTTAAATGTATTCATTTAGCACTTTTCATACCCAAATGCAACCCAAAGTGCTTTAAAGTGTATGAAGGCAAAAGCACAGGACACAAATAAAAAAAAGATACTAATAGCAATCAAGCAAAAGCAGAATAAAAACAATAAAATTAAAAGTAATGCTAAACAGGTAGGCGTGTCTCAAGAAAAATCAAAAACAGTACTTAAATATATATTAATACTAAATGTTCTTTTCATTTATTTGTTTCTGCAAGAAATTGTTGCTTTTTCCAATGATGTAAACCAAAACACACATTTCTAGTGCTTGTGTTTCTGTGTCTATGTGTGAGAGCAGGCTAGGGACACTATGTCACAAATGTTTGGCACCAACAGAAACTGAGATATTTATTAGGAGGTGAATTACAACCGTATTGGCAGCTATACCTGCAGGGGTTCACATAACCAAATGTGGGTAATAACAGTTGGCAGACTGCAGGTATTCGTCCATATGCTGATTAAAAACTGATTGAATTTGTTTGAAAAGCAGTGTATTGTATCTTCACATCAGTTTGTCAAATTTATACGAAAAAGCAAATGGACATCCATATAATATTCCTTCAGATATCTGCTGTTAACTCTCTTTATTCTATAAGGAAAGAGGAAAGAATTTTCTTGTTTTTGCTTCTTCTGTCCAAGTCATATGTTCAGGTGACGGTTGGATGATCTCACAGTGAACCCATATACAAGGACAGGCAGGAATGACACACAGAATCCATATGGAGTCATGTCTCCTCCACGTCAATGCCAGACCTCCATCTGGAAGCCTCTCTTAAACCTCTGCAATTGACACTGGGCATGTCATGTCATCAACACTCCTCCCTGATGAAGGGGAGAAAAAAAAAACTTCAAATGGAAAGTGTCAAGCAGCTACACACCATCTGTTCTCTCCACTCCCTGTATTTCAGCATCACGCATGATGATCCAATCAGGGAGTGCAAGGAAAGGGGGACTTGATTGGGTTTGTTTTCTCATCCTTGAGCAGAGCACGACAGAAATATCCAGAGTAAACCAGGGGCAGATGGCAGTGTATAAACAGGGAAAGTAAGGTGCAAGAAAGGTTTAGGAAGAGAAGACGTGATGTATCAGTGCTTTGCAGGTCTGTATATAAAGCCAGTGATGTTTGGATGAGCTGAAAATAAGGTAATACTTTATTTCATAAATTGATTCATTCATTCATTCAAAAAAGAAAAAGTATAAAAACAATCATTTGGAGTGTTAAATGGCGAGGGGCCTTAGCAAGGCGTAGTAACTTCTTGGCGTCTCTTCTGGCTTTACAGCCTCACGGTCACAACAAATTGTTGCAAAGATATGATGCATGGCCAATATTTTGTCCAACAAATAACCCCTGTAAAATCCTAAGCTGTATCTATCACTTCCTGGTTTTTAACAGATCCAACAAATGAGATGTAACTTGTCTTTCTTGGTTTCAGAAACCAGGATAAGGTTTGATCATAGTTTTGAGTAACTTGGATATATGTTAGCTGTAGTACTTCCATAGAAAACGGGATACTTTGACCTGTAAACACCTTAACCTGAGCACCTTTTTCCTTGTCGGTAGAGAAATGGTAAGTGAGGCATACAGAACAAACCTGCACACACATGATCAGGGACCCGAATACTGTCGAACCAGGTTTCTCATGTTCCAGGTAAAAACGTCCCCAAATATATAACCACTAGGCTACCAGTGGTGACGTAGTGGTTTGTGAAGCGAACTTGTAACTGGTGGGTCACTGGTTCGAGCCCCCAGACTGGCAAGAGGTTGAAGTGGGGAATGTGAGAGTGACCACTTCTCCCAGTCACCACTGTGGGCCCTTGAGCAAGGCCCTTAACCCCTGACTACTCCCCGGGCGCTGCACCGCGGCAGCCCACTGCTCCTTGTATGTATAGTTAAGGTTAACTTTGAATAGGATGGGTCAATGCAGGGAAGGAATTTCCCCAAGGGGATCAATAAAGGTTAGATTATTATTATTATTATATTCCATTATGTTCTTCTTACTTTATAGAGTAGTTGCAGACCAGCAGCGTTGCTTCTCTCCAGGTGCTGCCAAACACCTGCATGTTGGAGCACTTCCTGACAGCGCATCCCACT
>OMNN01085597.1:0-12453 GCA_900302755.1 Chromis chromis
GAGAAAATGTTGTAATGAAGCAGTAATGAATAGTAACCATTTTAACCCGAGTGTAAGATCCTTGAATAAAAACAAAGAAAGAAGTACTTATTGAAAATTTCAATGTCTTGAAGCCTGTGGTTAGTTACAGTGTAGCATTTATGGTGTACTGTAGTGTGATCCATCATTACTACTTGGGTGAAAAACCCAACCACCAAATGGTAGAAGAACTTTGATATTTATTTTAGCATAATATGTAATTATATGTAAATACGTTTTGAAAAGCCAAAGACAGCCAGAACTTTTCCATAAACAGCACATATGTCAGTTAATTAGTTAATCAGAAAGAATTACCGTTACTTTTTATAGCGAGCAAGCTCAGGGCTATTGTAGCTCTCTGCTCATAACATTTGCAAGGAGCACCAACAATTCACATGTTCAAGAGGGTAGACCAGCATAGCAAAATAGAAATATAGAAATTACTGTATGCACTGATTGAAATTTTAAGAACTGTGTGAAAATATTATTTGGATTTATTGTAAGAATGTGGATTATATAGTCCAAGATAGACCTTAAAGTTGGATTTTATAGTGACCAGTTGCTTGATCTCTGAGTCTCCTAAGCAACATGAGATGGCAAAAGCAAAGCTACAGTGTGCTAAAGCTACCTAAGCATATCATGCAGTTTCAGGTTTTGTTTGACCATTTGTATTTAATTGATTTGAAAACAAAGGACAGTTTACATTAGATTCTTATCTTTTCAGTTACAACCACCTTCAGACGGTCTCTCCTGGCTTGGAGAAGCTGACTGACATTGTGAAGCACAGTCTGAACCGCAGGTTTGTCTACAGCCCTCCTACTGGTGAGAAGAGGCATTACATTGCTGTAGACACCTACAAGCCCCCCCACCACCAAAGCCAACAGAAACCCGCTGACGCAAGGAAAGAAGGTGACTTTGTGGTTCATCAGGTTACTGTTCAAACGCCATTCCAGATTGAAGTTCTGTTTGAGTCTGGAAGTTCCCACAATCGTCCCAACCAACTGGTGGGCTCCATCATGACTCAGGAGCTGGAGAAGAGGAAAGCTGAGTTTGACGCAAAGTTTGAGAAAACATTTGGGCTTGAGAGCAAAGGTTTTAGTCAGGCACATATTAAATTTGGCAAGGCAGCACTCAGCAACATGTTGGGTGGAATGGGTTACTTCTATGGCCAGTCCCTGGTACAGTCAGTCCACAACGAATACCCGCTCCTGTACCCGGAAGGTTCTTTATTCACTGCTGTCCCATCACGCTCTTTCTTTCCCAGAGGATTCCTTTGGGATGAAGGCTTTCACCAGCTGCTGCTGAGTAAGTGGGATCCTCAGGTGACAAGGGAGGCTATTGCCCACTGGATAGACCTGATGAATATGGAGGGCTGGATTCCTCGCGAGCAGATTCTTGGTGATGAGGCTCGTAGTAAAGTCCCAGCTGAATTTGTCGTTCAGCGGAACGAGAATGCCAATCCACCTACTCTGTTCTTAGCTCTTCAGGAACTTATTGAACAGCTCTCTTCAAATCCAGACAAGGCAGCTTCTCAACCAACTTTGCCTTTCCTCCGGCGGCTCTTCCCCAGGCTGAAAACCTGGTTTGAATGGTACAACACCACACAGACAGGGCCCGAACCCAATTCTTACCGGTGGCGTGGACGTGACAAGGACACCAATCTGTTCCTCAATCCCAAGACCTTGACCTCTGGGCTGGACGACTACCCACGGGCCTCACACCCCTCAGCAGAGGAGCGGCATGTTGATTTGCACTGCTGGATGGCCTTGTCCTCAGGCATCATGGCTAGCATAGCTCAGCTTCTAGGTGAGCCCCATGAGGACTACAAACTCACACATGATGCGCTCAGTGACAACAATCTGCTCAACAAACTGCACTGGTCAGAGCAGCTGCGTGCTTTCAGTGACTTTGGCAACCACACAGAGAATGTATCCTTGATGCGGGAGAAGGTGTACGTACCTCCCGGACAGCGTCGTCATCAGTTCCCTGTGGCACGTCTTGTGCGCTCTGTCCGCAAGAACCCTAAGCCACAGTATGTCAATGCATTGGGTTATGTTAGCTTGTTCCCCTTCTTACTGCACATCCTCCAACCCGACTCACCCAAACTGGAACATATCCTCCAAGACATGAGAGACTCCAATAAGCTGTGGACACCCTATGGCCTGCGTTCGCTATCTAAGGCTGATCCCTTGTATATGAAGCGAAACACAGAACACGATGCCCCCTACTGGAGGGGACCAATATGGATTAACATCAACTACTTGGCAGTCAGAGCCCTCCACCATTACAGCAACACAGAAGGGCCATACAAAGAGAAGGCAGCTACTCTTTATGAGGAACTCAGGACTAACATTATCAATAATGTTTATAGACAGTATGTTGAAACAGGGTATATCTGGGAACAGTACAATGACAGCACTGGCAGGGGCCAAGGAAGCCACCCCTTCACTGGCTGGTCAGCCCTGACAGTATTAATGATGGCTGAGCAGTACTGATACTCTAGATTTCATCTCATAGTTTCTAAGGTACTGGCCTTCATTTATCTGTATGTGATTGGAACAAAATCGAGTATTAAGGAAAATAAATATGGTGTGGTTGATTATATTAACAATATCAAGGTGAGAAATTGACCTTTGTAATTTCCTAATTTAAATTTTAATTAAAGTGACGGGTTTCACACGTGTTCTCTGAAGGGCAATTTAAAACAAGCGTTAAGTGCAGCTACTGTTTAGTGCTTCAGTTAAATACTTCAGAAGCATTTTACTGAATGCAATTATATTGATGACAACTTCACTTGCCTGCACCTTCACTACTTCAACCTTTAATAGAAGGAAAATGCAGGTTCACCTCGCTATGGGAAGATTGATGCTTTCACACTAGATGAAAGGACAATTTGAAATGGCCAACTTTTTAATACAAGTTTCTGGAAAAAGTAAAACAAGTTGTGCTTTCACTTGAGGAATAAAGGCCTTTATCTGTAATTGTGCCATTTTCTCTTTGATCTATCACATTGTTATTTAATTTGTAAATCACAGTCTTTCAGAAAAGTTAAATCAAGTCTTGCTTAACGTTTCTAAAATAACTGCTCGCAAAGGCAGCCATATTTTGTACACACAGCCTATGGTTTGACTGGGAGGGAATACAACATTGACTGTGACATGGGTTTTGTTTTGTCAAAAACAATAAATTTTTAAAAAATATTTGTTGTCAAGACTGAGCTTTTTTTTTGGTAATGTTGGTGTGTTACCTCTAAGCAAATTGCTTATTGAATCTAAGCCTTAAGCTACAATCTCTGCTTGAAACGCAGAAGAAAGAAAATTGCCTCCTAGCTCTGTCCTTTATAATGTGAGCTCAGTTGTTGTGGCTCAGACACTCCTTCACACTGAGGTGCTTGTAAATGATGATCTATCACTACTTAGGTGTTGCTGTAGATGAAAGTATCACTTGAGTTTCTCACAAATAAAACAGACAACTCTTTGGAAGCAGAATTCATTTTCCTTTTATCAATCTAAAACAGCTGTGACTTCAAATTCATGCTTAAAATGTGATGAACAAAATCTAAGCATGCAACATGTTTTTAATACAACTGCTTGTTGTTCAGTGTTGCACTACATACATAGAGTCACTGCAGTCAAGTTTGAATGTGTGCACATTTCATTTGAATGAAACCTTGGATTAGTAAAACTGTTTTATTAGCAGCAGATGAAAACCCAACATGACGTTCTTATCATATACTCTTCAAATCTTTCCATTATCTGGGAGGACATATTATCTGCTATCTAGGAGTGGATATTATCCCAAAAATATGATTAAGCCTAATATCTAGGTGTTAATATTTAATGAACATTATACAGTACAGTGGAGAGCCAGGATATTTAAACCTCATTCTCCATTTATCTTTAAAAAAAAAAATCTTCCAGTTCAAGTTGCTGACACAAAGCCTATTTTGCAGTTATTTTATAGTACTGAAATTACATTTAAATCTTCACATGTTCAGTATGGATGTCGGCGCTGCTCTGTCAGTCAAAGCAGACGGTAGCCTTACCACACTGTGACCTTAAGTACAGCAGCCCGGTCCTCTTTCCTTTGTCAGATGGCACATTCGAAGGCCTCTAGCTGACGTCAATATTTTTTTTATTTTTTTATTTTTATTTTTTTGCATGGTTTCCATGGAGCGCAGTTGTTGTGAGGGCTTGGTGTTTTATTAGCCAACATCAAAAGGTACGGAGAGTACATAGATGACAAATTCTATTCACTCCTTGACATATGCTGGCATACATTCACACACTGGGGCATACAGTGGCAATGTTTTTATTAATACTTTGACTCCAAATATAAAACGCTGGTACTGAGAGCACTGATACTGGCTCTCAGTATGTGTGCTGGACCACTGGGTTCTAACCTCTAGACTTATATGAGTCCTTTGAATGGGCTAGATGTGCAGTTGTATAGTTGGAGGCTTAGCATGGTGCTTTAAGGTTGCGTGGCTTAAAATAGTGCCTCTATCAGTTACAGCAGATAGGCTGTGAAGCTGCAGGTTGGTAGTATTGCCAAATGTATTATAAGCTGCACTATAAGCTTTTCTATGCAACAAAACGTGTAGACACTGTAATTAACGCTGTAAGTTAAAGCCATCTTGAAAAAGGTTTAATCTTTTAGAATTTTTACAACATTGTGACAAATACAGGTGATTGAATTGTTGTGAGTATAGATCTGGAAAACTACCGTATGATGCATCAATGTGAAATGACTGCCTTCGGGCCCAGTCGTAGGAGCCGCGAGCGCATCGTTTGACCCTTTGACCTGCTAACGCACAGCACAGTATCAGGGGAGTTTGGGCACAGATGAGTCGTATCCTCTGCCTTTTTGCTGTTTCTCTCAGAGGAAATGGATTCCACATCCCCTCAATGCAACTACAGTCGAAAATGCATTTATTTCTTTGAAGAGTGCGGACAATCTGTGTGACTAAAGCACTCACTGCGCAATCCATCCCCCTCACCCAAGACCCTTTTTTCACAGTGAGATGGGATAATAGCCAAACAGCATCAGAGCTAACTAATGTGACTGCATAATAAACAGATGAGTCAGGGAGTATTCATTTGCATATCATCCCAACCTTATCAGAGCTTCTATATAGTGAATATTGCTACCAGTGAATTGACTGGTGAGTGCAGTGAACATGGGGTGAACACAGTGTCCACAATGCTGCTGCTCAGTGTTGAAATAGTTTTAGTCATTTTTTTTATTTTTTATGATGGAAATCATTATACATGTGCAGAGTAATTATAAAGTTGTCTGATAGTGCCCCTCTCCCCCCACTCCACAGCACTGACTGCTGTGTTGAATGTAATTACTGGGAACGTATGCTAGAGGGAGCTAATTAATAAGGCATTTGTGAGTGGAAAAGTGGCTTTTTGAATACAGCTTAGCTATCATTTTACTTACAATGGAGAGCTACTTAGAATTAAAGCAGTATAAGTGGATAATTATGCTAATGGCTCAATTTGGTTTTAAGATATGGTGGCAGGCTGTATTTCTAGATGATCACTGTTCGTGCATTACAGCGGCTCTCACACAGGTCCTGTGCGTATGTGGGCTTCTATGTTCATATTATATCACTGCAGATGTCAGATGTTTTGTCCTGAGGCCGCATGGTAATATGTTTGTTTATATGTGTGTTGTCCTCTGACACAACTTTTGCACCTCCCATACAAATACACAAGGCTTCTGGGCCAAAAGGCTAAGAGATTCTGCTCCTTGTGACGTATGCATTTATTTATTTTTTCTTGTGTATTCCGCACGCTTCGGGGGTACAAAATGTTGAATGTGTCAATTTTCATTAGCTTACTGCATGTTAATGTGTGTGGAACTCCAGCTTTGACATCACTGACCTCACACGACAGTGTAACGCTGCTCTCCCTGACATCAAAACAGCAAGCCTTCTTCTGTCGATTTAATTTAGTTGCCATGAGCAGCACGCCACACTGTAGTAATTGCTGTTTATACATAATGTATTTCTATCAAATTCACTCCAGGATCCAACATCTTCACTTCTACGTACCCTGCCTTTGCCCCCCAGAAAGCTTTCTGTTTAGCACCAAACTTGCCTCAGCCAACATAGGTCTATGTATGTTATGTAAGGCCCACTATAAATAGGTTCACCCGGGATCTTTTGTCTTTACCTGATTCGCTCTTAGCCCAACAGTTTTTATTTCAGGAGAGAGCTGTGGAAGCTAGTGCAATGTAGAGCTGGCCGTTTCCATAGTTACTTTTGTTAGCTGCAAGCTCTTAACATTCTTCATCTGTTTCCTCACATGTCTGCTGTTAGCTGTTTGTTTGAATCTGTTTGCATTGCATGTCTCCGTAATGACTGTGTGTGCATCAATAAAGCAGCGATAGAAACATTCTTTTCTAATTATTAACATTAATTTCTTTAATACACATTGTGGTGTCATTGGATAAGAGAAAGAGCAACAAATAGAAATCAGTGTGGGTGCAGATGAGTCAGAGACTAGAATATGTAGACCTATTAACTTCTGTTGGTCAAAAGTACATGCAATTAGTCCCATGTTGTGTGATAATGATTTTGTGTAGTGTATGTTATTGAGCTTCAGTCTAAAGGGATTGTTGATGTATCTGTTTAAGCAAATAACCCAGATATTTGCATTTTGACTCGTTATCTGCTGTTATCTAGAATAGCATCCGGGAGTGAAGGAATTCTTCTAACGTTTTTTTTTTTTTTTAATCGACTGCAATTAAAGCAGAAAATGTAATATGTTAGTGTTTTTCTGTTGTGTGTATTTCTCTCGAAAATGTGCAAGCAGTTAGGTAACACCAGGTGCAGTAGCTGGATCGGGCCCAAGAATTGGACTGTCAGAGTGCTGCGAGCATGGATCCAACAGAGAAGAGGGCAAGGTGGGAGCCATGCGAGTGCAGTTTGTGTGGAGGAGTCTGGGGGCATGGTTAAAGAAACACTGGGGCATTCCGCAATCACGATTGGAGAGCTGAATATGATTCTCACCCATCCCTGTTGTAGAACCAAAGAGTACAGGCGGCTGGGGACCAAAGTGGGCGAGTGTGAAAGTATTTTTGGATCGCACGGGAAACCTGCCACACCAACAGCAGCAGCAGCATCGGGGCCTGGTACCGGGCTTCCCTAACCCACTCCCACTCTCAGAGGAAGAGCAGGAGAGAGATGTTCCTTCAAAAGAAGAACCACGCTTCCGCTGCTTTCATTTTTCTTATTTGTGCTGTTTTTCTTTGAATTGCCCAGCGTTTGAATGATGATGTAGTATATATAACTATGCAGAGCCCAACATGACAGAGAGAGAGAGAGAGGGAGAGGGAGAGAGAGGGAGAGAAAATAACGAACTTGGCAGCTGAGGCGAGTATCTTGTATTTATAGAAAGTCGTGTTTCCGGCAGAGGTTTCTGTGGTTTTAGCACTCCCAATCCATTTTTGCGGTGTCTTATGGGCTCTATTGTATTCAGGTTGAGATTGAAGATGTTCCCTCATCTAACGCCTTGGGGGGGAGATTTGACTGTGAGACATGTCAGAATGTGATTTGGGGGAGGCAGATGGATTTCTCCGGCTCTGTTCAACCCCGGCTTTCGTAGGATTGCTCCAAAAAATGTACTTTTCATCCACAAACTTAAGAAGACATTAGTCAAAAGTACAACACACAGCACTGGAGGCTAAATGTAAATGTGTGTACTGTATTTTATATGCATCTCATTACTATGTGGATGCAGGCAAGGCTGTAGCATTTTTTTTAAACATCAGGCTTTTTGTATTTGTCTTGTAGATCCTGTATAACCTCTCTAGATCATGGTGGGTTTGAAGTGCTTTTTTATTTCAAACAGCAAAGACAGCCTCTGCATCTCAGTGGATTTCCTGGTATGGATCAGGTTCTTCTATTATTTACTCTCAAACAGTGTGGGCAGCATAGTTGGTTGACAGGGTGCCAAGGCATTGAGATTTTCAGGAGCTACTGTACATCAAATTCATTTTGAAGTAACAACCATAAGTACAAAAGGATGGCTTTGTTTTTGTTTCTTTTGACAAGTAGTAACGTGAACGTGACATTCGAAAGCAACCGATGCTTAAATTTTTACAGTCCAGAAGTTAGTCTGGCGTTTCAGATTGTTAAAAGTCTGAGAAAAACCCAGCAACAGTGGAGCCGTTCAATCCGCTAAATTTAGATTTCCCACTGCAAATCCATGCACGAAAAAGAAGCTGGCTACTGATTTTCAATAACGAGAGTAAGCCATCTACTTATCTGATTTGGCTTAAACCAGAATTATAATGTGCTTTTCAGAACAAAAGCAATAAAATATATCAATAAGAACGGACAGTTATAACGGTTATCCTGCCTCGGGTCGCCTTTGGTCTCTGGCTGAGACTTAAGGTTCCATTTTTGGGGAGCTGAAATTATTAAGTCCAAACTGACACCTACAGAGCCCAAGTGTAATACTAATGAGCCCTTTTTGATTTTCAGTTTTTGTCACTAGCTTGACTGCTGAACAGTTGTGCAAAATCAACATGCCACAGTATATTTCATCAGTTTTATCTGAAGCACAATACATCATTATGGTAAAGGAAATTCATTTATCTCTGTATGTTGTTTGTGTTTTATAAAGGCTCAACACACCAAGAGACAACTGAGTTTATTGCTGGTTTAGATTAGCTCGGCGTTGTCAGCAGAGCAGTCCGTAGAAGCTCTTTTTCTCCTAAAACTAATGAACACCGAAGGATAATATTAGAAGTCAAAACAAGAAAATATAGAACAGACATTACTGTCCACCCTAGCCTTCATCTTGCAGGCAGTGATCTCAGAGGGCAGTCACTCCTTGCTGCCTCTTCAACTCTATCAGGCACCCACCTGCAAGAAAAACACCCACTCCCTGTCCAAGAGTGAACCTGAAAATAACACGGCCAGGGGGTTACATATGCAGTGCAAAGAAATGTATTTACCTTTCTTTGTGTTTTCACTTCTGCTATGGAAGTAATATTGGGCATCACACATGATAATTAAAGCAGCAAAGATGCATACAGTTTAAATATGAGTCAGAGTAAACCCGTGGTTGTGAGGACATTTACATTTTATGCATGCAGAGGCTACACTCAAACATAAGCAGTAACATATATGTGTGTGTTAAATTCATAGTGGTGCTAATGCATGCATAAGCTACACTCATTGCAAAATATGGGGTGCATTTAATGAAAAATATTCAGCATCCTAGCAACATGGCTCTACAGACAGCGATGACAGTCAATCTACCTAAACTAAAATATCTCTGCATTTATCATGTTGCTGTGAAATGCTGCCCACACATTCATAGTCCCCAGAAGATAAATCCTACTGACTGATGATCACCTAGTGCCACTGCAGCTTGACATTTTGGTTTTTACTGAACTATCTTTATAAATATTACATGGCTTGCTATGATTTTTAAAAAAAATTTTTTTTTTTTTACAGGCGTTCATGCAGAGCCAGCTCGCCCATGCTAAGGGCGTCGTGGCCTCCAGGGGGCACCACAAAATCAGGGAAAATTGCACCTTCAATATAATTATATTAAAACTAGTTATTACTATTAACTCTAAAAATGGAAAAGCTTACATTTATTCAAATGTAAAGCAATGCCCAACATAGGTCAATGAGTTAATATGACTACAAAACAATGCTATTCGATTTCTTTTGTAAGCGTATGTAAATCGCCGATGAAGGGGGCGCCATATAAAAGCTTGCCTAGGGCGCCACATTGGGTAGGGCTGGCTCTGCGTTCATGGCTGCCAGATGATGTATATAAATGACTATGGTGATCCTTTTCTTCTAGTAGAACCATGTGGTTGATGGATGGGAATACATTCAAGCCTCTCTCTCCGGATAAATTGTAAGTAATGTGGTGATTCTTTGACCCCTCATGTATCCTATACTTTATACTTTATGACAAAATATAGCAAAATTAACAACATACTTTGTGTTTATTACTCATTATGTTGGTATGCGAACATGCTAAACTAAGATGGTATCACATATTAGCTTTGACATTGTCTTGAGTTAGCATGCTGACATTAGCATGTAGCTGAAAGCCGCACAGTGTTAATAGCATGGCCATAGACTCTTAGTTTAAAAAAAAAAAAAAAAAAAACAGTAATGTGTGCCTTTTCTTTACAGGTGTTCATGGCTGCCAGATGACTTTGGTGATCCTTCTCTTCAAGTGGAACCATGTGGTTGATGGATGGGAATACATTCAAGCCTCTCTCTGGATAAATTGTAAGTAATGTGGTGATTCATTGGCCCCTCATGTAGCGCCACCATAAGGTGAAAGTTATCCTATACTTTATTTTATGACAAAATATCTGCAAAATTAACGACATACTTTGTGTTTATTACTCATTAATGAATGTTGACATGCTAACATGCTAAGCTAAGATGGTAAACCTGGTATCACATATTAGCTTTGACATTGTGTTGTGTTAGCATGCTGACATTAGCATGTAGCTCAAAGCCTCACAGTGTTAATAGTATGGCTTTTGGGTTTTTTAAAACATAAGCAGTAAAATGTGTGTGTGTTAAATTTAAAGACATGTTTAGAAGTTCAATAGGATTCTAGTAGCAGATGTTTAATAAAATAAGAATTGAAGGACTATAATAGATACACAGATAGAAGACAAATGAATGCTTTGGTTAAATTATAACATACTACAAGTTGAGCCCGTTTTAGGTCAGGACTACATTAAAGCGTGTTTGACTGTGTTTTACTGAAACTATCCATTCAGTACAAGTGCCAAGATATCCTTTCATTAAGCCAATGTTTCATCTTCTTTCCATAGCCAGCACTTTGAACCTCTTTTGAAGCCAATATCTTGTTAAAACATAGAAGCAACTTTGTATTGCTCTACATTCTTTCTCAGCCCACCAAGCTGTTCCCTAAGAAACAGGAGCATTTTGTCTCGCAGTGCTCTCAGACACAAGGAAATAAAACAAAGGCTTTCATTTAACTTTCACAGGTATGGAGTTACCTCTGCGCTATAATGTCAGTAAGTGCTAACATTACATAAATCCATTACTTAGTCCCTGTGCTGTGGCATTTTATGGAGGAGAGAGGTTAGCCACACTGCAGTTATCATAACAGCATCCCGTGATCTGAACTCTGTGTGATCAGATTGGTTTTAATAGACTCTGGATTACTTGGAGGCAGTTCCTCAAAGCTAAACATCTCTGGGCCTAGAATTAGAGTGCATAGCTGAGGTGAAAACGATTTGTTCCGGAGAATGTCACTGCTGCAATGAAAGAGCTTATATGCTATTATCATACCCTACCTTAAAAAGATGACAGGGTAGCGACTTAGAGATCCTTTAATACATTTTCCACCGCTCAGTATTGATGGAGATAACATAAAATGTGAGTAGTCTAGGATGAGCAGGCTGTTTATTATGTCTAACAGGCTTTTTACATTTGTGCTGCAGAAGACACAGTATCTCTTATTCCATAAAGCCCACAATCTTTTTAAGCTTCAGCTAATCTTGTCTGTAACAAAACACACTCAGATACTATTCAAATGGCCTGAGATCTGAGCTCACAGGAGCCCTTTCATTACAGTTCAGAAAAATCCTGTGGTTATTGGTAAAAGGCTGTCTGTAGCAATGTGAAAGGAGACATTTTCTGGTTTTGGTTCACTTACCTTGTAACATATTTGCTGGTGCACGGCCACGTGCACTTGTGACCCGTTGTTACTGGTTTCATGGCTGTTGTGAGAATTGTACTCGAAAAAGGATTTCTCCTTCTCAGATTAATTCATTTGAATAGTTTTCAGGCTTGATGGGCTAAAAATTACAGTGCTTATTTAAAAAAAATTAAATATTAGAGAAACATCTGGGGGCCTCTTACAGCCTAATGATGTGGTTTCAGGGTTGGTTCTGGCTGCATCCTTTGTTGCATTGTCATCTTTTCTTTCTTCCTTTCACATGTTAGTAGATGTCAACCATCTACTAATAAAAATGAAAATGCAATGTACACCCAGTGTCTACTGCATTAGGCACAACTGTACAAATAATGCAATCCATTACAGCTGTTCTGCCATAGAATATGCTACCTATATTACTTGTAATGTTTAGTTTATGTTGAAACTGTCAGTGAAGTCGTAGTTTGCACATTTTAAATAGAAATGTTTCTAAAATTCTGACCCCTCGTGAATGTAGAAACACATAGAAACACATTTCAGCATTAACATAGACGAGCAGCAACATGAACAACTATTACCCCATGAATAAATGTATATTTGAGCATACACATTTCCAGCAATGTCACAGAGAACATAATTTCTGAAAGAATGATAAATATGGTTTTGTGTATATATATTCAATTCAATTCAATTCAATTCAATTTATTTTGTATAGCCCAATATCACAGTGCTTTACAGAGTTCATTGA
>OMNN01085598.1:0-15595 GCA_900302755.1 Chromis chromis
TTTATTATAAAATAAAATATTTATTTGATAAACTGATCAAATTTCTTAATACTTTGTTGGTAAATCAGTTTGCCTGAGATGATGTAATTTTTGTTGCAGCATTAGGTAAGCATCGGCTCTTCATTTTAATCATAACCATGTTTTGAAGTGGATCAGGAAATACCATAGGGGACTTTAATCCGCTACACTACAATGTTGTATGTACATATAATTCTGCAGCATAAGCACAGGCAAAGTTTGGGAGTTAAACTCAGCTTCTTGCGTGCAAACACAAAGCGCATCAGTCAGTGGCCGTCTGTTCTGGGAATTGCCCGGGCCCCTCAGCGGGATCACAGATGGTGGCTCGGTTGAAACGCTGGATAATCACCCCCACCCAAAAAAAAAATGATGTAATAGGGACTGAAATGAAAGGAAAGAATAAAATGTGTTCACTGGCAGTATATAGACAATGAGGTGGCTGGTCATGTCAGAGACCTCCTCACCCTTTTGACCTTATATGATCAGCCTGTCGGGGGGAGGAGGGGGGGAGAAAATCCTCTTTCCTCGTCAACGCCCGGATATTGTGATCTGTGAGAGCTCAACCCATCGGTCCATAGAGCCACTGAGAGGAGACTTAATTTATTTAAGTCTAGCTCCAATGAGCTGGATTTTATGCAGTCAGAAGGAGCAAACCCCTCAGATTAATACTTTAAGACCATCCCAGTGGTAATTGGCATTACTTACCTTGAAACAACAAAACAGTAATGATTAGTACATCATACCGTGCAGTTTCTTTTTTCAAAGCTTATGAGCGTCATAAATTATGTAAAATCAATCTTCTTTCTAATCTCATGCATTTATTTGTGTGTGCCAATGCGTGAGTCTTACCTTTTCTTGGTACTGCCTGCGTGAGGAGTCCAGTGATTGGATTAGAGCTGTAGCGTGGCCCACAAACATAGCGTAGCACGTGGCGCCTACAATCATACTCAGCATGGTGATCCACAGGTCAGACATGCTGACGGGTGCCCGGGCACCATACCCGATGCACAGCATGTGGCTCATGGCTTTGAAGAGGGCATAAGAGTACTGCTTACCCCAGGAAACGTTCTGTAGGAGATGGAAGACAGGGAGAGAGAGAGGGAGACAGAGAGGGGTTGGGGGGAGTTACTGCAAGGCAAGGCAGGCAGGAAAGGCTCTCCAGCAGGCAGAATGGAAAGACAGGCTTTCCTTTGATGGATCACTGAACCTCAACCAAACATTCTGCCAACATACACTCCGTGCCTCAGAGTTAATGCCCTTACTGAGTGACTGAGCTTTCTACCACTTTACCTTTCCCCTCTGCTCTTCCTCTGCCTCCATCTACCTGGTCTTATTCATTTTTCTGTTCACCAAAGGGTAGAAAGCAAAAATAAATAAATAAAAAAACTCTCCTGGGAGCAACTCTTTAAGCAGTGATTTCACAGCCTGAGAGTCATTCCTTTAATCGGTCTCAGTATGAGTTCTCCTCACAAAGTAAGGTTGTGTTCTGTGATTTTAACTACCCTAGAATGCCTTGAGTTGGGCTCATGAGGCCCGTTTTGTACAATTATGTGTCCAGCTGGGTTTATTAGAAGCCATTTCAATGTTGATTCGTCATTATTCAAATTAAATCGCTTGAAATAACCAGATCAGTCGCTACCGACAGAATGAGCTCAAAATCACCTGATACAACTCCTAATGTAATCTTTAGTTTTTGACAATATGCACTGAAGGCATGTATAGATGGTCAATTGATGGTGAAGTCAGTTTTATGAGTATCCATACTAGAGCCTGACCGAAGTAGTAAAAAATTACAACATCAATATATTGACCAGTATTCTTTACATACATGTTCAAATTATATTGAAAAAGTAAAATTATAGCGTCATTGTTGCAATGTATTTCACAGACTAATTAGTAACTTAAGACATTGTTTGACTCCGCACCACCATCTGCTCACCCGTGGCTCGTACTCTGCTGCATGTGCTGCAGACAGAGCTGGGAGTATTGAAAACAATGGTGTCGGGGCACTCTGCTGGACAAACCATGCGATGAAACTATGTCTAAATTACCCCAAGCATATTTTTCTGCATTGTGTTATTCAAACCCGCACATATTAGACAACATATATGCTGATACAGATATATATCGTAGTAATGTTAGCTGACAAAAATGGCCGATCCATTATACTGCTCAGGCTCTGATCAATATAAAACCGAAGGAAAACATAACAGACAAAACAAAGCTTTTTTCTTTTTTTTTAGGACAACCTTAAAGTAAAATTTCCAGGCTCAATATGCTTCAGACATTTGCTTGTCATATCTCTGGACCAACCACGCCTACTTCCTGCAGCAATTTTGTAAGACAAGCTGGTGTATGAACCTTTCAGGATTTGAACCTCTTGCTCCAACTCCTGTTTCATTACACACCAAAATCCATTGCTTTGTATGTGTATGAATGAGTATAACACCAGGAATGCCTTTGCCATTATTTGAAGGATTGTTCTTCATGCCCCTCTCCACAATGTCAGCCTGAAATCTCATTAAGAGTCACTTCCCACGTAGACTCTTGTGTAGAAGCCCCTTAAAATTTGGTAATCCATCAGATGGTATCGCAATACAAGGCTTGAAAAGCTTCTCAGCCGCAATTTAGAATTCCCACATTTCTGTGTTCTTTTTTTTTTTTTTTAATTTTACACTTTTATTGGTCTCTGCCTGAGGAGAAGTCACGTCTGGGAGTGAGAGCAGCAGGACTTAGACTCCTCATTAATACAGTACATGTCAAATGTGAGAGTGTGCCTTTCCCGGGGGACGTGCAAAATCTCTAGTGGGCAACCGAGCAAGCCCATCGAGCCTATCTCTGAAACCCAGTAAGTTCCTATCTGGGGACAAATGTGACATCTCCCTGCTGCAGGCCTTGTAGCCAAGTTGCTGACTCCTCCAGTAGCTTCACCTCCTGCATAGAAGAAGTGCTGAGGAGGCGCTCCGCAGAGAATACCTTCCTCACCCACAATAGACGAGCTAATGAAAGAAATATGAAACCTCTTGAAAAATACCGTTAATCTCTGTCTTTTCTATCGGCTGGCATGGTTCCACCTGCCACGTGATTATATGGCACATCCCATCATGTCCGCGGTGCCTCCTTTTGTCATTCTCTGCTCTGCTTGACGCCACTCTGTTCATCAATTTGGGATTAAGCGAATGAGTAAATTTACATCCAGTCATTAGCTGTAGATGACTCATCAATTCTCATCTCCATGCTGATTAGTTGTTTCTTTCAGGGACTGATTAGAAGATTTGCGATAATTACATTCGCCAGTCTAATAACAAATATCGAGCCCTTTATTTGGCCGGCAAGTTTTGATTATGCTTTTTTAAAAGGAGAAGGATTAAGCCAAGTGAAATATGACCTTTTGGTTCAAATAACCACTATTTTCCCATAACCGTCACAGTATTGGAAATATGTTTTGTATCTGCAGAAGTGGTATTTTACCGCAGCACACAACACATGCACTGAATAATCTGTTTACACGCGCAGAACAAACGCACCCATCCATGTAACTGGAACAAATGCCGTTTGGGAGGTCACAGGCCTTAGATGTCCATTCACATGTGTACACTTAGCATGTGCGGTTGAGATGGTGGGCGAGTGTTTACTGAGAAACACCACACTATGTTTGTGTTGACATATTTTGTATGCATGGAAAAACCAGAGAAATAGAGTTTTGCCTGATGATATCACATAAGCTGGAGTGACTCACTGCACCTTTTTTTGCCGTTTGTCCTTGTATGCGTTTGGTGCACATATTAACAGATACAACAGGGAATGTCTGCAATGCTTTGGGTCATGAAGGGCTGGGGGATTGACATCACATTGTGTCGTATTTCGAAAATCTGTTTATATTTAGAGCATATGACGCAGTTGCTATTTTTGGGGGAGATTTCAGTACAGAATTATGAATAAAGACGAACAGTGAAGTCTGAAAGGAGCAGGTAGGAGACAGAAACAAATTCATGGATGCTCATATTTAACCTGCCTGCCTTAAGTTAACTAAAACAACAGTTTGAAACAAGGGTGGGTCTGACTATGGCCTATTTGCATTTGTTGATCATTTTATTTTACATCATAAAATCACCATAAAAAATCTTATTATAACCAACACTGTCATAAAATTTAAATGCATCTTTCAACAACGTAACATATAAATATATCTTGTTTTTAAATTGAACAGAACCAGATAAAATATTGCACTAGCTCGTCGCTGAGGTTCTCTTTGGTCGGGTTTTATAAAAGCAGTCATTCAGAGAAAAGTCGGCTTTAAGGCAAAATTGCCTAGCCATGTATAGAAAAATTGACCAGTGTAGCTTATATTAATTATATTGTTAGTTAATGTACATGAGTACATTGCAATTATAATATTGTCATTCAAAAGTGGCTTTAAATTTGCTGTACATCTTCATTGTTCTTTATTATAATGCTGGCAAACTAAGTCACATCTACAATGTATTGTCTGACTCACAACAGCAAGTTTAATTTAAAAACACATCTGTTCAAGTATCTAATGATAATAATAATAGATTTTATTTGAAAAACACTTTACATTGTAAAAAACAATGTCAAAGTGCTATGACTAAAAACTTAAAATCTTTCACATACTTCAAAACTCCTAGGTTTTAGGATTATAGACTTTAGCACTTCCTTAGGCCGACATTATGTGACTGACTTTCTAAAGATTTCCAGCAGTTTTTTAAAAATCGTAATGACTCTTATAGCGTTTGTACAACATGGAGCAGCAGCAAAGTTCTGCATTGTCAATACGGCAGTAAAGAAGTGCTGATAAAAAAAAGTTGCGTGATTGAGGTAATGCAGGTTTTGCTTCCTATTGTGAAAAATTATTGTCAGCTGTCTAAATATGTGAGAAGGAAATATAAATATGAAATCACAGTCCAGTTGGTCAGTCTGGTGGAAGAAATTGTGCCTGTGAGTTAACATCTGGGAACTGCAGGTGTAAAATGTCTGATACTAGATGGAGACGGAGTGAGAATATTCTTTAACAGTGAATATTGTGGTCTGCAAAGTGCACTTTACAAGAACGGAACATAACAAAAGCACAGCACAAGCCAAAACAGCAGTGTTGCAGTAACACTTTTTTTTTTTTTTTTACATCTCTGTTCTACACTCACTGTTGTTTTTCTGTTTGATTGCTTGAATTTGCATTCTTGCTGCTATTCCAGTACGTGACTCACAGTTCTGGTGCAGTGCATTATCATCACAGTAGGCCATCATACTTAGCACCTTCTGCATTTTTGTCTGTTGGCAGTAGCAATCAAAGGACAGATGTAAACATGTACTTTTCACCAGTATATGAACCGTGATGAGAACCAGAAACATCCCAGATTGACAGATTCTTTACACTGTTTATACGTCCTTTGGGAAGAGTGAGTCATTGCACTATTAATGCAGGAAGTGTAGTTTCTACTGTTTTCCTATCTGCTACAATCCCCTTGATTTCAATAAATGTAGCTAACACAGCAGATGTATTCAATTCCTCCAGAGTTATTCTAAATATAATTATGCTCTGGATGCAGCAAAACAACTGACATCAGATACTGCATATTCATCTTCATCAGCCACTCTGTAGAACAGTAAGTCAGCTCACAGACTTCACCACCACATATGGATTAAAACAAATCCCATTCCAAACAAAACAGTATTGACAACTTCAAAGTTTTTATAATTCGACTGAGCCAAGTTTCGATTCACAAAGTTGTGTCTCCAACAGTTTGCTCAATGAGATGATGGAGAATCAACCAACCATGACAACACTGTACTAGCAAACAGCAAAGCATGACTTCTGGCTTCAAGCAAAGTTTCTTTTCCTCCTGCTCTGGACCTAGAATTCCCACAATGACGACCTCAAGCTGCCACTAGTGTTCCCTTTGATCAAGATGTCCCAAAAGACTGATACACCAAACAGCACTCTAGACTTTTGCTATGTCTGTTATCAGGACAAGATACCAGATGTGTGACCCGAGTCTCCTCTTTGGAGACAGAACAACTCTCAGAATAGTGTGAACATTGTGTACTTGGTAGAGGGCCTCAGGAATGTGTACCTCCAAAGAGCATTACAGTGCATCTTTAACCAAAGAACACATATTGTGTCTTGAAATGTCAGTATACCACTATGACCAGCTCTTCACCCTCCAACAGAACCACAGACCCTACAGTGGCAACAGAGTTCATCATCTTTATAGCCCCATGAAAAGAACCTCTAAGACAAACATTTTTGGTTATCGACCCTTTCAATCCCCCACCAAGTCACAACCTGCAGGGCTAATGTTTAAATGCCAAAAACTGCAGTTCCTTTAATGGCCATGCATGCATGCATATTTAAGGGCGTGGCTGCTTTGAGTGTCAGGTACCGTCATATGACAGTCCATGGCCCACCTTAGCTCCACTCATGCTCCACTTCTTTGCTCACTTTTGGATTACCTGGGAGTTTGAGAGTTAGGCTTTGCATGAGCTACCACACTGAGCTTCAAAACCTCATTTTAGCAAACCTATGTGTTACATCATGGAGGGTTTGTCCATCTTTATATACAGTCTATGTCCCACCCTTACAACTCCTATCACCCTCAGGAATGAAAACATTTTATACATGAAGACAACAATTCTCTTTTCTTGGACTCAACCTCTCTTATTGCAATTTACAAAACATTAAAATCAATTATCTCAATTGTGATAAGTTACTCAGTACTTTTTTTGCAAATTCATTCGTTTATATGTCGTCTAATTAGAAATGAATTGTGCCTAGTCTTATTTTGATTCCAGATCTGTATAGGATATGAGACAATACTGCACCATTTCTGCTGGGCAGATCCCTTTCTGAGTAGGAATGACAAAAAAATCCCCAAAGATCACCACCTGAAATACCATTCTGAGTTCTTTTGTTGACCTGTAAGAGAAAGGGAAGTCTCCCTTCACTGACTGGAAAAAAGAAGGTTCTGCTCTGTCCATATCTGTTGCGACCTGCTCCTATAGCCCGTCCCGACCTTCACTGGACTCATCCATCACCAGATGCATCGCTGCATCACCACCTCATGCAGCAAGTATAGCTTCCATTAACTGGTAGCCTGCTCTAACACTGTAAATTACCACTTTGCAAAAAGAAACTTTCCAAAATTCTAAATAGCCTACCACACAAATCACAAGCTTTAAGGTGACAATTGTCTCATCATTACACTGTAATATTGTGTTTCTTCCTCTTTCTTCATGTCTTTTTCTGCATATTTGTTTGTGTCCTAATTAATGGTCATTGTCTTGTTGTTATTTTGAAGTTTATTAATGTGCATATTTAAAGCTAAGTTGCTTCTGCTGTTGTTGTTCATATTTAGCATTCTCTACCCAGCTTTCATAATTACATACATTTCCCCTTAAAATCAGTTCTGAAACCCTCCTTGACTGCACACAGAAGAGCTTCACATGCAGTGCTACTACGTTAACCTTATCTGATCTCACTGGTCAAAAGGTAAAGTTAGATTATGTAATAATCCTGCATAATCATTTATCAATCTGTTTGAACATGTTTTCCCTGCACTGGTTATGTGACCAGGAAGGCAATCGATGATTCACCATCGTCCCAGTGTTGGCAGTGACCCAGAGGCTTTGGTTGTTACTCATATTGATGAACTATGAGACTAACAGAATGTAATGCACTGCTGCAAAGAGCAGGTTTGACCTCTCAACAACAGCAGGGCTCACTGGACAAATAACAAAAATCGGACTAATTTCTCATCTGTATTCTCACAGATGCACACTGACTCAATAGCTACTTTCACTGCACCATAAATTCCACCTCAGAGGGTACATGTGTAGGTTTTACATTTTGGACGACTCATAGTTTCCAAACTTCATAAAATTTTACTTTTACAAACATGTCATATTTTTACTTCAATTTTTCATTTCAGGCAAATCCTCCATTTGTGCATGCTTATCCATAAAGAAAGTAACTGAATGAGCAAAACATTCGCATTAACTGATGACTTTAATTACTCAATCATATAACTCTCTAAAACCCGACAAGCTGTCCCTGCATGGAGAAAAAAAAAAGTGATGCACAGTATTCATTTTTCAATTACATAATCAAACTGCAAGCTGTTCTCCCTGGGAGTGCACAGAAGGCACGACAGTCGTTGGACACAAGTGAGGAAGTGAAGGGGTCTGCAAGCCTGCATGGGCACCAAGCTGTAATCTGGCAAGGAGAGCACTCGCAATGGTGGATCTCAGTGGGAAGGTTGTAGGTGTCTTTGTCTCATATGTCTTCATGCTTATTGCCTGTAGCTCTAATGAGGTAGGTTGCATCTTGAAAATGACCTGACCAAGGTTTCTGCAGTTTCTCCCTTATTAGTATTTTTATTCTTTGGTTTGAAGAAGTCTTCCTTGCCTTCCTTGGCATTCTTCGGTTGGCTTGTTAGTTGGGTGACAAGTCATTTTTATTGGAAGTCATTTTGCTTATAATTTTCTCAATTATACTATATAAACTGTCAGTGAGAAATGTGACTATAATTTTGTAAAGAATAACCTTTTCAGTTCAGAATCCCTAAATATTCATATCACCATCACATAGGCCAAAGAAAAGCAACACATTTTCACATTTTAGTCATTGGAACCTGTGAATATTTGACATTTTTATTAATCAAAATAGTTCCAGATTAATTTTCTGTCAGCTGTAGTGGTTGGTGTGGCTGCACGATTGTGGCTATAATAATAATCATAATTATTAATATGATCAATATTGAGATCATGATTATTAACCATGACTATGCCTGGATTTTAGGGACGGTGTTTTTGTTGCACTTTCACATTTTAAATGGAGCCTTGCTTTCATTTCCATGTTGCGCTACATTCTTGCTAGTGTACAAATCTTGCATCAAATTAAAACTTAATTCACGGTGCACCTTCTACAACCGTGTTAATTTAATAGCAGGGAGTAAAAATCAGCAACAAGGAAAATATTTAATTAATCGTGCATCTCTAGTTGTTGGTGTGGGTTCAGCAACATACTTCCATGTATTTTCTCCATCGCAACATTGGCAAGCTCTGAATAAATGTCTACAACAAGTGAATAGCTGTGTTTCCATGATGTATAAGTATTGCATCAAAAACAGCTATTGGAAATGGAAAATGTAACAAAAAAAAAAGTTAAGTTTTAAAGTAATATATAGAGTATCCCTCTCAGGACAGCAAGAAACATGTTCAGTGCCAGCTGACTTATAAAAACTCTCCTAAACTATTCCTGAAGACT
This sequence comes from Chromis chromis, assembly GCA_900302755.1. Taxonomy (NCBI): domain Eukaryota; kingdom Metazoa; phylum Chordata; class Actinopteri; family Pomacentridae; genus Chromis; species Chromis chromis. The sequence continues at coordinate 9,302 of OMNN01085598.1, forward strand.
TCTCTCTTTTCTGTTGTAGTTTTCGTTGTTTCCTCTTCTTCTTTGAGGTTTTTACGCCACCTTCTGATGGAAACCTTGTTTATTCACTCCAAAGCAGTCAATAAGCCTAATGTGCATTTTTGTGTTTAAAAAAAAAAAGATTTGTTCACATTTTAAAAGTTTCCTTTAAATTGCTTGACAGTTATATGGGGACATAGCTAATGACGTTCAGAAGAGGTGAGGTGACTTTTTCTTTTCAAAGAATCAACCTGCTTTATGTGAAAATGGGGAAACGGCCTCACTGAGCTCTCCTCACAGCTCTCTAGATTACAGTAGTCACCGCAAATAACACTCCATTAAAAGTCCATTTAAAGTGTTTCGGCAGAAAAACTCATTTTCAAATGTGCTGCGACCGCCCCTGGAAACTTAACAGTTGTGATAGAAACACTAAAGCTTGCTTAAACCCTCCTGTTATCAGCTTAGACCCCCACAGCTGAGCCACAACAGTTTTAACTAACCAAAGGTACTCTGCATCAAATAATAAACTACGAGAGCCGCAAAAACAAGCTGTTCACATCAGGACAAAAGCAGTCTTGCATTTCACCGAATTGAAACCAGTGTGTTTGAGGGAAGGGCAATGTGAGAGAAGAAAGGAAAAAAATCTGATTAATTCATAAATTCTGGACTGAGGCGGGCTGTTGGAAATGACTCATTCAGGGAGATGGGAAGAACTAGATGGGAATGTATTGGATGGTCCGTGGATAAAAGAAGCCAGGAAGGGTGACTGATGCTGAAGGGCGGTTCATGCATGGTTAGCCAGGCCTTTCTGTCTTTTTGTGTGAGTGTGTGTGTGTCCACCTACAGTATCTGCCCGTCTGTCCACCTCTAACTCTCTCTGAGACATGAATCCTCAGCGGGCTGCTGCTCAGCTGTCTGTCTCTTTATATGAGCCTGACCAGGAACAGTAAAGCACACACATGCACTCACACAACACACATGTCCTGATGCCGTACATGCAGACAAATGCAACAGCCCCATCAGCCTCCAGCGTGAGCCGACACAGCGACAGCAGCATTATCTTGTCTGGTGATTAAGTAAATGCAGCCTCTAAAGAGTAAGAAGCTACTCTCAGGCCATTAGTCAAGAAGATAACAGCCCTACACCCTGTACTGCACCACTCAGCAGTATCTGCAGTCCTTGTTGGCCTCACAGCTGGAGACACAAAGTACCGAACCAACAACAGAAGAAAAAAAAAAATGACGCAATTTGAATTTAAAGCCATCACTCTCGAGCCGAAGCAGCTCATAGAAACAACAAAGTTCAACTGACGGTCTCCTTCTCGACAGGTCAGAGAATCACCTTATGTACTTATACCTGCAGTAAACAGGAGGAAAGATATCTTATCAAGATTTTTTAAGCATATGAGCACTAATGCATTGTGATGGTGTGAGAAGAGGGATCCCACATGTGGGTCGGCCTTATCACTTTGGATTTGCCAGACTGCAGTCAGCACACAGGCCTCTAGTTCTGTGGAGATCCACAGGGAAGAGATTCCACAAATTGCTCATTCTACCACATCACAGTCAGTAACACTATGCGAGCTGCTCATGATACCCTGGATGCAGTACCACTGGCATAAACAGTTGTTTGGCCTCCAATATGTCTCATGTAGGGCTGCAACTGGTGGTTATTTTTTGTCAGTCGTGTTTTTGGGTTAATTCTGTTTATGTTTAGGTTCAGTAAACATATTTAATCATCACAGGAATGGAGGAGAAATTAATACATAAGCAATTAAGAGCTTAACATATTTAGAAAGTGAATTAAAATGCATACAGTATTCTGAATTCATTACAAATGTGTGTGAAGGTTTGGAAGTAGTTTGTGATCAGAAATGCATTTTCCAATTCACCAACAATATATTAGCCAATTTCAAGAACTTAAAACATTCGTACAAATAAATATAACCCAGCCTTAAATAAAGGTCAGTATTCTACATGTGGTTTTCAAGTTCAATAATGCAATAAGAAATTAGACTTTTGGTTTTTGCATTTCTTGACATATTTGAGTTACATTAGAGTGTGAAGTTTTTTGACTCTTCTTACATCCTCCAGTCCACAAATACCCATATTCATGCTATGTTTAGGTGAAAATTTAAAAATATTACAAGATGAATGAACTTGAATTTGGAAGTGAATTCAGCACAGACATCATTGACATTTATTCAAGTTTGGTTGTATTTCAAAAACGCTTTATATTAGTTTAAAGTTGGATATTGTACACATCTATTTTATCTGGGTCCACTGTGTGACAGCTCTGTGTTGTGCCTGCAGTGATCCTGTCAAAATTATTGATTCATCTTTCATAAGACGTCACCAGCTTGCAATACACAAAATCAAAATTGGCCGTAGTCCAGACTAACGATCTAATGTGCTGTTCCATCTGACCCACAATCCAAACCCTAAAAATATTCAATTTACGGTGACGGAAACTACAACTCCTCGTATCTGAAATTCCAGAAATGAATACATGATTGATTGATAAACAAAGTGACATCATTTATAAAATGATAGGAAGTAATTGACTAATGCTTTTGAAACTAGTCTCAATATTGTCAAAAATCCATGTCAGATGAGTGAAGTGCACTGTTTGGCTATCTTTATTCACCAGTAAGAGAAACAGCTGAGATTTGAAATGGATCCAAACAGGACTGCAGTCAGAACGTGTCCCTAGAAACCTGATATATCTATGAGGATCAGGGAGATATATTTGTAATGTTGTTTCTAAATACAGAGTATTCTAGTGTTTGATCTCATCGAGAAGAGAGATTCATCGCTGCTGTTTTAATGCACACGTTTGTGCCTTCTCTGTTTCAGAACTCGGTTGCAATCTGCAGCTATAGCTTCAGCTTTCCACAGTGCAAATGATCCTTCCACACAGGGGGCAGCAAATTAGCCTTTTACACGACTTCCCTTTCGTATTGATTTGCATACACAAGGGGAATGTATCTGATTTATTCTGAGCGAGAGCAGCAACACACACAGTGCAAATGCAAGGAGCTGTTAGTCATTAAGTTTCACGGCTAGGAGTAAATATGAATCCAGAGTGTTGCTGATCAAAGGACTCGAAATAAAATCTGGGTTACTAAAGGAGCTGTTTGCCCAATTTTCTGTACGTAGCCCAAACCAGCACCCAGGATTAATTGTGACAGTTATGTGGGAAATTAGATTACTGTAAATTCCTTTGGTGCAAACGTAGATGGATAAAGTCTGTTTGGATGAACAACACATGTTAGCTGGTATCGAACTAACTTGGGCAACTCGTTGCCTCAAAGTAAAGACGAGAGTGGGATACAGAGTTGTGATGCTGAGAGGAGTTGACATTTGCACCTCCAGTCTGAGGCCTCTGAGCAGTTCATGTGCATGTGGAGGCCGAAATGTTTGTCGCAGAGAAGGAGATGAGGAGGGAGAAGAGTTCCACAGGCAGGCATTTACAGTCAGTAACACCCAGGAGGCCTGCACACACTTCTATACTATCACATCGCTGTGAGAGGAGCAAGCACAGTACGCTTGACCCCAACTCGAGAGAAAGAACAGGAGGATGTAAGATACAGAAAACACTGTAGAAGAAGAAGCCCAAACACAAGAAGGGGCAGTCCTCAAAGAGCTCAAACTACATCTGAGTCGACATAGAAAGCCAAGTTTTTCAGCCGTCCATCTCGCATGCGTCTGACAGAACAGTAATATTTCTATTCTGATCAGTCCGGCTGTCCACACAGGAGACATAGTGGCTCATATTTTTCATACACTTTACGACTACATGTCAGTGCACACAATAACATTTTATACCCAGTGTGAAAAACCATAATAGACTTCCCTGACAGAATAAGAGGAGGCCTTCCTCTCAAACACATAACATAAATGGTGCATCACATATGGTCAGCCAGTGCTTTAAACAACATTTAGTGTTTGTAGGGTTCAGTGAAAACACCACAGACTAAATACAACTATAAAAGCTCATAAAACTCATATCCTTCTATTCATTATTTTGTATACATATTTAAAACTGAATAGTTGGACTTTGTTTACTACATCTAATTGTTCCCAAGAGAATCCAATAGTTTGACTCCACAAGCTGTTTTATCTATGTAGCCACCAGGTCAGTATGGAAATCCCAAAAGTCTATAAAAAAAGAGGCCAGATTTGAATAAATAAATTCAAAAAGTCTAGAAAAAGTGTGATGTTTCTGTAAATACTGTAAAACATAACGCCAAGATAGAGAAAGCTTCTACATACGTTTGTGCTTTTGTGTTATAGCTTTAAAATACTCAGCCTAACTGCAGCATTATGTTGAATGGACCTTTAATCAAGAGAAATAAGCTACTTTAGTTTTCACAATCTTTTTCCATTTGCATTAAAGTCCAGCTCAGTGTGGAGAGCAGCCCCCGTAGAGTGAACACCTACTATAGCCAGAATCTTTAACAAGTAACATGATCTTTAATTGTGCTCTAATGATGGATAGCAGCATGAAAGTGACGGCAAACAAAGAAAGGTTGATGAAGTGGTATTTATTGTTATACTTCTCTACTGAATTTTTTATCACTCTTTTCTTTATTTCCATTATCCTACTCTACTATTACACCAGGACTATCTAGTGCTATTCTGCAATACAAGAACAAGATTTGTGTCTTTTTATTTAATGTTTTATTTTTTTTTAAATAAATCATCAGCTGGTGAAGAGCCACACTATTTTTCTAGGATATGTAGCCTCATTATTACCACACAGTTAATAGGTGCATCTTTACGAAGCGTTTTAGGTTACAAGTAGCTTAATTAACTAGCTTAGTAAAACCAGAGCCTGTATGCAAAAGATGGACGTAGCCTCCGGATCTGGGAAGTGAAGCCAGTGTGGAAGTGCCTTAAACCGGCTTTCTTTCTAACAGCCAGCAGGGGGTGACTCTTCTGGTTGCAAAAAGAAGTCAGACTCTAGTCAGTCTCTATGAGAAAATGATTTGATTTGTTACCTCACTAAATATTGTACTATTGAGTTTATGGTCCAATTTCTAGGTTCAGGGTTTTTTAAATACAGTATGGTGTTCATTTAGTCCCATGTGAAGTAAAACAGATGATGAAGCAGAGTATGTTTTAAGTAGTGTCGTCAAGTTTTCAGTCTAATCCACTACTTGCTTGTCATGTTTGGTTTCAAAAGACCAAGATGACGACAGCCAAATACTAAACTTGAGGCTTCAAAATGGCAGCAAAATCGACTGTTGCTGGATAGAAACAAGAAGCCTCCCTTTGCCTACATCTGTCTGAGACCCATTGTTCTAAAAATGACTGTTGACTATCAGTGGGAAATCTGCCTCTCTTATCTTGGTAAACTGATGGTGTATCCTACGGGAATGAGAAGCTTCACATGTGTAGCAACAGCAAGTAAAGGAAGTCAGGCTTCAACTGGAAGAGCGCTGCAGTTCATACATTGTAATCCAAAAATAACAAACAAAAGAGAAAAGTGTTTAATACTTACAACCATACCGTTTAGGGACACCCAGCAGTCAGGGGGGAAGTCTTGGAGGAGAGGCACCAGATACTGGAGACAGCCATCCCAGTGACACAGAAGCAGCATCATCCCTATCAAATTAAATATTCTTACCACTGCACTAGCCAGGTCATAGGTCATATGGAAAATCTGCCAAGAGAAAGACAGAAGGAGGGAGAGACAGAGACCTCAGTTAGACCTCATCAGTAGCTCTTTTGTCGTGTGGATAAGTTCACTCAAATTCTGACTTTCGTACATCAAATTCAAGTACAGTGTAGAGACACCGTGGCCTGGGTTTAGATCTGTTAGTCTCTGTGAAACATCACATGCACTGGTATTTCAGAGATACAGAAAAAGATTAAATAAAAAGATTAAAAAGACACTTAAAACGCTCACAAAAGCTCAGAGTCACCTTTGAAGCTGAGGGCATGGTGTGCCTGCTTGGTCACCAAAGAATTTGGCTGCCGCAGTTTGTGTGTCTGAGTGTGTGTGTGTGTGTGTGTGTGTGTGTGTGTGTGTGTTTGTGTGTGTGTGTGTGCGCGCATCTCTGCACTCACAGATGTTGAGTTGTACATAATTCAGCATGGCTGCTTTCCAAAACAAACTGACCAGTGGAAGAAACACGTATACAGCACAGAGTAGGTAACGCAGAGCGAGTGAGGTGGAATGATGAAGGGAATGCAGACCTCCAGAATAATTAGCCACTAAGTGTGTTTCAATACCATGAATGTTAATATGGCTATATCATCAGAGCAGCAAAGTTTCAGAATAGAAAGTCAT